>JARKIC010001019.1:0-161001 GCA_029378375.1 Mycena olivaceomarginata
GTTTGATCGCTTTCAGGATGCGCCCAATATCCACACGATATCCAGGCGATTGCGAATTGTGGAGCTTGATCTCTACATGCCGCACACCGGTGAACGGCGCAACCCAGCCGACTATACTCGTATATTGTTGAAAAGGATACGATTTCGCGGTGATCTCCAGAGTTTTGATGTTGCTGAGGAACGCAGGTATGTCGCCTGCGAGCTCCACCAGGACGGTGGACGGGGTCGTGGCAGCATTTATCAAGAACGATATCCGCGGGGGCGGGGGTGTTTGGAGGATGGAGGAAAAGGCAGTGGCTAGTGCGTCGATGTCATGTGCGGCGGTGTCTTCGGGCCACAGAATGCAGATGGATCGAATGTTGGAGTGAGAGAGAGGTTTTTCAGGAGGTGTTGTATCAATGGTTGCGGCGCGCGAATGGTTTCAAGGTCTTGGAGGTGGATAAGGGGACCGTTGAATGCGCTGCCGTTGGGTTTGAGTTTGCAAGACACGACTATGTGGTGGAGGAGAGGGAGTCGGGAAAGGAAGTCTAGGACCTCGGCATAAGAAAAGGAAGTAGTCTCCCAAGAGGTCGCCTCCCTGCTGTAAGTCGCAGAGGAATCCATCAGGGTGAGGGACGTCAAACGACGGGCTGCGGAACCAATGAGGGGCAACATGATGCTCCAGGGGATGGAATATGCCCCACGGCGCTCCATTGTCAACGAGGTTACGGGACAGGTGCGAAGCGCCGTGAGCGTCCAGCGCAGCCCCGTGGGAAGCAGAAGTGTCGGAGAATAGATTTCGAGCGATGTAAGCCTGGCGGACCAGTGGACGGAGGAGGGCAGAGTGACTTCGAAGCGCCGATGCCCTTGCCTTGGGGTCTGGCCAAAATGTTCCATCCCGCCACTGTCTCGCGAGAACAGCTTCGGCACGGCAGCAAATAAACGCACAACTGGGCTCCGAGGATTGGACGGCAGGCCAACCTCGTAGGACCCGGTAAACTGGCCGCATTACTCCATGGTGAGGGACGTGCACTGCTTCTTAAAGATACAGTTTAATAGACTCGCCAACTGCGCAGTCCACGCCTTTAATGCGGGGTTGCCCCCGACGAAAAGACATACGCTTCCCGCCACATCCAGTCGGAGGCGAACTGCGCCCACCGACGGGAGGCATGAGATGTACTTCTCAAAACGATTGAGATGGGGCAGCAGTGGGTAGATAGATGTGCAGTCCGGATAAGAGAAGTGACAAGTGATATTTTGCATCTCAGGAGTGAACGGTGCTGCTGGAGCACACCCAAGAGATCGTGGTAGTCACTCCGCAGATACAGGTTAACAGAATTAGAGGTGGGAGTTAGGCCGTTGCGAGGGAAGTATATGGGGAGAGAAATGAAGTGTAGCCTGCGACAGACACGAGCGAGAGAACGTAGGGTACGTTTTCAAAAATGGTCACCAGAATCTCGGTGGGGAGATCCAGAATTCCAGCGAGCTGCACCATGGCGAGAGGGAGATGAGAGTCGCAAGAGAAGCCGGTAATTCAGCTGTCGCACAGCCTTGCACTGGTTTTGGGAGTCCGCCAAAGTCAATTCCGAGGAATTAATTCGACTCGCTTTAGCGCACAAATCACGAGTGGGATGGTGAAAGAAAAAGAAAAGGCATAAGGTAATTTTCCCTTCTAATAGAGTATTGTCTAGTTCATAACCGAGAATATGGCGCAAACCGGCGAACACAACGAGGCTGCGGCTGTTTCCACCGTTCATCTTTGCGCTCGGGATCATCCAAGTGCCAGAAAAATGGCCAGGTCGAGAGGTAGCACATTTCATACTCAAACACTCAACACGATTTATAAGAGAAACTGTTTGAAACGGCGCACCTCTAAACTACAGGCCGGCCAGCATTTCACCCACACGCTCCAGTCGAGCCACTGCATCAGTGCGTCGATATGTGCGCGCCATCCTCACAAGACACGCGCAATCTGGGACAATGACCTGGCTTGCCGGAACTGGATAAGAGGATCAAGTCCTGCAGACACACCTGCAGCCCACATCCGCACCACGACGCAGCATATTTCGCGGTTCGTCTCGTCAAACGCGGTCAGGAGCAGGCGTTCGGACGGAGTGAGGTGCGAGTTTAGGGATGCACTATGATGAATGTGCGCAGTGTATTTCGTCGCGCAGCTACGCCAGACAAAACGTGCCCATGAGTCACTGCGCCGCCTGGGATGGAATTTGACGATGTGGGCATGGTTGGTTGGGCGGTGTGCAGGATGTGCAGGGTTAGCATCAGACGGAGCTGGGTCTGCATAAGGGCAGCCCGCTCGTCAAGGTTCTCCGGCGTGGTGGTGTTAAGGAGATGGCCCAGCATCTCCAAACGATCTGCGTACCGGTCCACGACTACTCGATACAACGTCCGCCAGTCCACACCACTCCCCGTACTGCTTGGAAGAGCAAGAGCGACCTCCAACGGCGCTCTCACTGCAGCTAAATCTTCGGCAGAAATTCCGTTCACACGATGATCCCACCGTTCCTTTCCCTGTCGACGCGAAATGAGAGAAGGTATGAGTCCAGTGTCATAGAATGAGATGAGCTCCGTGAGATCAAGTGCTACGCGGATTTCGCCGGGGTAGCGATTGTGCCACGATCCTGCGTGGACGATCTCGAAGCTGAGGATATCGAAAACCTCGGATGAGTTCTGTGGGGAAGAAAGCCAATTGTCACTGGGAGAGTCAGAGCAGGAGTTTTTACAGAGGCGGTGCGAAAGGCGAGACGGTTCGAAAGTCCACGTGGCGAGATAGTCTGCAGAAAGGAGCTCAACGCGCTGCGAAAAGTCACAAAGCATTATCTCGCTGCCCGAGTGGTGAGATTGGAGCGCGAAACTATGCAACGGATACATACAAGTCCATTTCCATTCTGATATCAACAAGTCAGACAGTGACGACCATCGAAAACTGAGTGACACGAACCGCACATACGCGTCAGTCTCAAACTCCTTCCCCCACGCGCACAAATCATTAATCCTCCTGCGCTCATCCCAAGTCCGGTCGGGATCGACCTTCTCCCATATCAGAAGATCCTGCGCATCCGAAGTCCCTTCGTCTCACATATTCGCAGCGCTGGAGCCGTCGAAATAAAGGATCTTCAGGGGACGCGTGACGACCATTGTTAGGTGCCAGCACCCAGGGCTCGACTCGTTCCCGGCAGCGGGGTGGACGCTGCAGAAAGCAAAGGTGTGTTCAGGATCGGTAGCGGTCCATTCTGGCTCGGTTGGCGGCTCGCTGGACGTCGCGCCGTGGTAGAGGAGGGTACCGCTGGCGACGGTGCCTGGGATCATGTTGTGGCCTTAGAAAGAACGGTGAAAAACTGGGTAGACAGGAGATGAAGTGATGTACCATTTCTGTAGCGTGTGTTTGGCCAATGCTGCAAAAGCGAGTTCACGGCGTCGAAAATAAGATGTGCGGTCGAGTTCGCGTCCGGCCGTTCATGTAGGTTTCCCCATGAAGGGTGGTTGATATGGTTCTCCTCTTGAAAGGGAATCTGAGTGGCCCGAATAGCGTGGTGCACAATCTCAAGCACAAGAATGAGGGGGAGACGCATTGTAGTGGGAGATTGCAGTGGGTCCCAAATCAGTGAATCAGTGATCGGTATCACGGTGAATACAGGTACATACCCACAGGGATTCAATAGCTGCAGGTGAGGACTGGTGCGTGAAGCAGGAGCCCGATAAGTTAGGGGAACAGAGTGATTAAAGACCGGGAAAACGAAATCAGCCTAGGGTAGTAATCACAATCAGCAAAGAACAAACATGATTTGAGGATGGGGGGAGTCCTCGTTCGGTCATCTGTGGCAGATATCAGATTCGCTGGGATTTCAACTCCAGATTACGGCAAAATAGAAGGGAAACTAATCAGATGTTAGACCACAGGAGCGACAGTGCTTCAATTCATATTATCTCTCGTCAATGGCATGCAAGATACTGTTTTTTGGGGTCTTGTGCGCTCTTTAGCCAGCCATCCTTTCCTCAAAACTCATGTTCAAAGCATCTTACTTACGTTCCTCTGTCAGTTTCTTCCTCGGATTCTGTCTTGTCCTCAATCTCTCCCTATGATGCAGGCCGCCTCTATGCCTCGACTGCATCAGCTCCGTTTCAAGCGCTAGTATGGAGGGTCCTGTGCCACTGTGCTGCTGAAGATCCAAATCACCTAACCCACCTCCGCGGGTATCGTCACCGCGTCTTTGAATTCAATTATGTATCACCCGCCGCTGATACTCGCATGGCCACATCTGGGGATGTGTCAACGACGCCACACCCACACTCAGACTCGTCGGTTAGTGTGGATGACTTGCGCCAGTGTAGCGTGAGCTATGTGAGTCTGGCGCAAGTTGAACAAGAAGCGCCATTCTCGCGTGAACGTGAGATAATTCCGTTCTGGGCTGAGGATCACCAAATGCCGATCTGATCCCATTTTTTTGCTTGCTTCCTCCCTCTTCCATCTCGACCCACTCCCCATGGACTACGACAATGCCCAGCCTCCTGTACGCACTCTCGACCGCTCAGCACGACAATGAGGACTCCGGGAGTGGGGCTTTCGTTGGGACGAGGCCAGTGCTGCAAGCACAAGGTGTGTGCTATATATTGCTTCTTACTAGCTCACACCCGAGGCCCGCCTGCCTACCTCCTCGTAGCTGTGCAGAACCAAGTATATCCACCCCTCCCCCGCTGGTTATAGTCAGGCAAAGCGTGATGTACTGCAGTTGCTGCCTGCCGCTGCCGCTAGGTCTGATCGTGAGCGGAGCGTACACGTTGTCCACAGTGGTGGCTGTTTTCCGGCGATTCGAGGTGGTCCACTCCCGTTCGGATGGAGATTTGCGCAGCAGTGCAGTGTGCTTGAAATGCACGCAATTTTCACGTCCGAGCCGGGGGCGGGCAGATGCGCACATTACATAACAAGGCGCGGCGCAGCAGCGCCTAGCTACATATTAGAATACATGTAATGCATGTGCATCAATTCAATACATTAACATCCACCACCAAGCTTCGCATTAGAGCAGGCAACATCAAGAAAATCTGTGTTCAATTGTTCATTGAGAGTCGGTTACATGATTATTACTTCCACTGTGAAACCCGAAACGGACTCCGAGTTGCCCTCCAGATCAACCGACAATGGCGCAAGTCGCTTTGAAGTGCGCCACACTGGCGTGACAGTGGCGCAACTCGTCCACATTAGCCGACGAGTCTGAGTCTGAGTGTGGCGCAGTTGGTTGATCCCCGCCACATCTCATTTCAATCATTCAAGCACAAATTGCCTGCATGCGGTTGTCAATGTCCCGACGCTTTTCTTGTGTTCCCACCACAACCTCGCCGGAGACCCTGAGTGTGTTTGCCACTGAACGGCGGAAACTCAGCAGGATCCTCATAACCCCGCCGTGGCACCCATTCGTCAGGATCGCACGAGAATGTGTTCGCCTCTGCACTTCCGGTCTTTCATTGGAAATACTGCCATGCCCCCATGAATCAGAAAATCTCCGATCCAAACCCATAATTTCTCGTATCTGATAAACTGAATGCAATCATGGGGCCAGTTCATACTCCCTTCTCTCACAGGCACCTATAAATATACCGCCAGCTTTCAGTCAATCAGTGTCCTGGAAAAATACCACCTCAAGTCTTGCAATCAATGTACGATCGAGGACTTCACTTTCAGGAATGCAATAATTTGTACCGACTGTCCCAGCGATGAACGCGTGGTAAAGCCGAATCACATTTGCTGCCCGGGAAGTGCATTCGATTTCGTAGTTTGAATCTGCAAGTATTTGTCTTCTTCCGATCAAGATTTCAGCTCGTCATGCTATTGGAGTTCCACGGCTACATTCACATGCCATTAACCGCATATATAGACAGCCGGGATGTACTAGCAACGGAGCCTCCCCCATACGCACATGTCCACCGAGTCCCTGATCAAGACCTTCAGGTTACTGTACTTTTTCATTCAAATCGACAGGGGGTGTGACGCGTGACCCATTTTACCTATTCGACATTTCGGCAGCAGCCGAATTTTTGCGTGACACCCCCAAAATTTCGGCATTTGAACCGAAAATTTCGTCTTTTTTGCACTTTTTGGGCAGTTTGGGGACCTGCGTGACCGCTTGGAGGTTCAACAGAGGCCCGAGTGACGCGTGACCTCGACCGAACTTCGTGATCGACAGAGGGGTGCGTGACGCGTGACTACCGATTTGAATGAAAAAGTACAGTACCCGGTCTCTCGCTGCAGTAAGGGTACTTGATACCTGCACCAATCCCCAACACTGGCAGTTTGAAAAGGCCGAGGTATACCTCTACGGTGGCTACGCCTCTCTCGCAAGTGACCCCCCGCTGAACCGTCAACAGGTGGATATGTCGTCCTGTTTGCGTTCTATCTACATGCCCTCCGTACATGCAGTATGGTAAAGAATCGCTTCTTGGTCGCTGCAACAACTGTGTTGTTTATTGCCTGCACGATCCATTGCGCACTCGTGCTAGCGGCCAGTATACTACAGATCAGGATTGAGATGTTGCTCGCTAGGATGGAACTCGGAGATACATTTCCAACATCAATTCTGAAATCATACAGGGCTCTCACTATTGTGGCAAACACAGAATACATTACCTCCAAGTGCGTATCTATCCTGTTGAAGTATGCATAGCCCCCCGTTGACGGAGGCCTGCGTGCGCCCAGCGTTATCGCAGATGTCATTTTTGTATGTTTAATTAACCGCGAGTCTTGGCGAACCCTTATCCTTCCGCAGATTTTTTGCTGCTACGCAATTTGGAACCACCAGCTCAAAATTGTCCTCCTCCCAATGTTTCTGACACTCGGTGTCGCAAGGCGCGTCCATATGTGGTATATAACGTCGAGGAGTTGATTGATGGACTCGCAGGTGTTGGCTATTTCAATGTCCTCACCTCACTGGTTGCTCCCCAAATTTATGATGAGACTCTGGATTCACACGTCTTCTTCAACACATCGATTGCAACATCCGTTGTCACAACTTTTGTTCTGACGGTGCTCTCTGGTTTAGTGGTCATTTCCGACTTCTTCCAATCATTCAGTTCTTTCATGCAGTGGCTCGCATCTGGTGGCTCGCAAAGACTACTCAGAATGTCTTGGGAAGCAAGCAGGCCGGCACATACTACACGGTATGTGCTATGATGTGAGCCTTGACCGCGTTGATGATCTTCACACTGACATTGTTAAGTCTGAAGTCCAGCGCGGTGTATTTCGCGGGCGGCCTTGTCTTCGTTATCTTGGGGTTTCGGGTTGCCTGGTATACGGTGAGATCTTCAATCCATTCTACAACATAATTTCAAGCTTATGTCCGCGCATCGATCAGCAACAGATCGGGGCTGCATTGGCCGTAAGTGGCTTCAGTTGTTCTGTGCCCCCGGTGATGATGGCTACTTATCTTGTCGCCATGGTCAAGGGCGGTTTGAACGATTCATTTGCTAGAGTACATCAAAGTATATCACAGACCCGTTTGAAAAGCAACTTCACGATGGTGCGCAGAGTGACACTGAGGAGTAGGTAA
Organism: Mycena olivaceomarginata; assembly: GCA_029378375.1. NCBI lineage: Eukaryota > Fungi > Basidiomycota > Agaricomycetes > Agaricales > Mycenaceae > Mycena > Mycena olivaceomarginata. The sequence continues at coordinate 7,539 of JARKIC010001019.1, forward strand.
TTTCTACTTTCTATGCTTCTCATCTGCAAAAGATCTTTAGATAGTTAGAGTAGTTATTATATTAGATGAATGTACTTATAACCTTAGTACTTGGCGGTTGTACTTGTACAACACAGATTAGAGCAGAAATGAGGGGAAGGGTAGAAGATAGAGATATCCTTTTGCCCAACTTTAGCCCTGGAACACCGCGAAATTCGCTACAAAAGCACGTGAAAGTGTGGGTGAACAGTGGGCGAAAAGCGTCATATTGACCGTGAAAATTTTGAGGCCCTTTTTGATGTGAAATTCGCTTTTTGACCGTGAAATTCACCCAATTTGGAGCGAAATTCCAGTGGTATTGGGGCGAAAAAGTGTTGTGAAATTCACTATCTCTGTGGTCCACAGTGCTTCCTCCTCCTCAACCCTTTTTCATTCTCTTTCTCAACCCTTTTCAGTTTCCTATCGCTGTTCACCGGGTTTTTGTTCCCTTTTGGCATTTGACATGTAAAAAGGTCAGAGTTAGGGTTTACGAGCAAGTAACACAAGGGAGAAAAAGACCAAGGATGGATGGAGGGACTATTGCTGTGTGGGGGCATGCCCGCCCCGTCTCCTCCCGATGACCAGACTGAGGCGTGCATGTGTAGCAAATGGCAAGCATACACTGTGATAAGGACTGTGGTGTCGGTATCGAAAGATATGTGATTCGAATTCGACTACATTCATCCTCTAGAGGAGAAAGTACAGTCAAATGATAGAGCAGAAGGTCAGTGCGCAAATCGGCCTTGTGTGAGCGATGGGTATGTGTGTGTGTGTGAACGGTGGTTTGTGGAGACCGTTCGTCTCCTGGGTGTGGACGAGTGTGGTGGACCTGTTGTTAGTGGAAAACAATAGAGAATGTGGGTTTTACTAGACCTGGTTCCCCGTACGAGTGTACTGGAACCCTATATGTGTTGCCCTGTCTGACTTCGTGTCGCTCAGAGGATGACACCAACATCGTTCGGTCGATGGCGAGACAGTTGGTCTCATTGGCTGTGGATGGCAATTTGAATGTGATGGCTTCTCTCCGGGCCTGTTTTCTACAGAGAAATGCTCGCGAGAATGGTGATCCTAATCAAGCAAGCCTGGAAAATGTGACACCGGGTCTGGTGAGGAGGGACCCTGCTGATGGAGGTGTGAGAGGTGAGATGCTGATGAACGAGCGAATGTAAGAGATGTGGCCTGTCTCCGGCTGTGGGGTGAGGAGAAGGGTGCACAAGAGGTACAAGGTCGGGGAACACTGGGAGTACCCCTTTAGATTGAGTGAGAGTGGTACAGTAAGTGGGGGAACACCCCGGAAGCTACTTCTGCAGGACGGAAGGTACTGACTACTCCTACTAAATGTGCTCCCTTTTATACCTCCTCGACAACTTCCCACGTTTCCAGAGGTGCCATGCAGGTCGCAGGTGTTTCCAGGGGCAGGGGAAGTCATGAGGTGTTTCAGGGTGCATATATGGCAGGAGGCTTGGTGCCTCTGCTGAGGAGACCAATCGTCTTTGGATGTGTGCGAGGCACAGCAAGGTTGAATGACCTTGGAATACATTTGGAGCTTCAGGCACGGCCTGGTGGTCGCGTTGGTAGGTGCTGGAACATTCAGGAAGGAGGAGAGGCGGACGGTCTCCCTCGGCTAGTCGATGTGTCATGTGAAGTGGGGGACAGGCTGTGTCGGGATATCCTCTGCCTCGTCCGATGGGTCGGCGTCAGGCATGCGGTAGGTCCGTCCGGTGCGAGAGATTGTCTGGGAACGGAAAAGAGGGGAGGTTGTCCACGCGCCATGGGAGGGGACCAGTCGTATGCTTTAGGAAGATCCATTGCGTACGTCCGAGCTCGTCCCGTCACTTGTGCAGATGGTTTGCAGGGGCCATGAGGCAACAAGCGGTGCGTAGCACACTCAGAGACCACACACCTCCCACATAGTTTTAATGTCAACCAGTGGGGTTGATGTTATAAAAGAGCGCTGCAGGCCCTCCTTGTAACCAAACCTCCATCAATATGGACTGCGCTGTGTCCCGTTGTTTCACTGCTACAAATGTTTCCTGGCCATCGAGTCGTTTCTTCATTCCCGATGGTGGTCTCGCCGACTTCCTCCTCAACAATATTCGACTGAAGGTGTTCCTGCTGATCCCGCAAATATTCATGGACACGTATGTCGCCGACACCGTCTGGTTTCTGACGACACCTCAGAGGGAAGAACTCTGCTGTCGTGTCTGCGAGCTGGTTCACCATGTAGTGAGTATCACAGTGTTGGCACGCAGCGGGGTCTGACTCGTAAAGCAGATGTTCGCTGCCAAGATACGACAAAACAAGCTCCGTGTGTCGTACATCGTGCCCGCGATTCCTTCCGAGGCGGCATGGATGTTCCATGGGATGCAAGTGATACTCGTCATTGTTGGCTTCGACACCGAGGCGAACTGTCCTTCGACAGCTGACAAGTCCCCTGCCTCGGTGGAATCGGAGGGCACGGCAGCGCAATTGCAGGCGATGTTCTTCCTTAATGGTGCGTTATCCACGTTCTGCGAGAAGATGAAAGCCGGCGAGGCCGTCTTTCTCAACTACCCAGAGTATGATCCTAGCCACTGGGTGTCCAATAACTTCGCCTATCGCAGCCGCCCAACGAGCTTTCTTCCTATCCCCGTTGATGATAGCCTAGCGGATTCGTTCGAGTATAACAAGGCCATCGCTCAATGGCGTGAGCATGGGATGGAGGCACCCGTTACTAGTGCCTGCATTTTCTGCAACGACCATAGCGCTGGCACGCATCTGTGCGAGAAGGCGCCGAGACTGACAGTGTGAAACCTGTTGGATGAAGCAGATGCAGTGGCCAAGGCAGCTGGTCTCGCAGCCATGGTAAACATCGTCCATCGCCTCCTCAAACAGGGGCCTACTTGTCACAGCGTGCGTGTATTGGCGTCGCAGATCAGTGGAGAGGATGCCTGGTGGAATCGACATTGATTTCTTTGTCAAAGTGGAAGAGTGGGCAAGGAGCGAGTCGTCCTATAGTTCGCTGCCAGAGCTAGTTACTCCGCCGCCGTCGAGCGAGTACTGAGGAAGAATTATTGTAGTCGCCCCGAGGTGGAGAGGCGAGAATTAAATTTCTGTGTTCCACATAACGGGTGTCTCCTGAACCAGAATTGAGAGGGGAGTACACTGGTAAGAGCGAGGAAAGGGCGGGAGGCGGCGGGCGTCAATGAGGGGAAGGGAGGAAGGTCGCTTGGGCCTGATTCGGGCATGATCGAGATACTTCCGCTGTTTTCATAAGCGGAGACCAAAGATCTCCATATCATTCCCCTCTTTGAAACCGCCCCTTCATGCCGTGCGAGAGCGTTGCAGCGTTCCGTCGATATTTCGAGTGTCTCCTCCTATCGGACAAAGAATTTGGGAACCTGTCCTGGGAGCCTATATATCTGGGGCCGAGATCTGAATTCAGATCCTTGCTGTGCAGTCTGGAGAGAGCAGAGTGGCTGTACAATTCAAGCGTGGGGAAAACAGTCAGAAATCCACAGCATCGCGTAATTTCTAGTATTTTGCGTTTTCCGAGACAGGAAATAATTGGATTAAAAAACTATGTATGTAGGACATGCTCAAAAAGGTCAGACATAGCCCTCAAACTTTCCCACGCTTGAACTGTACAGCCACTCTGCTCTCTCCGGACTGCACAGCAAGAATCTGAATTCAGATCTCAGCCCCAGATATATAGGGGTGAACGGGCAGTCGGGTGCATCGCAGGGAACGTTGGAGAGATCTTGGATCCTGGGAGCAAAGGGGTTGTGTTCTGCCCACTCCTGGGCCATGAGATGGTGGTGCATGAGAGTTGGGTTATCAGCGACGTCCCAATCGATACCGTATGTGGACGGATCCTCGAGGTGCTCTTCGGGCACATCAGCAAAGCGCTCGAGACCCCGGGGACCATCCTGGACCATGCTGAAGAGGAAGATGTCGCGAGGGGATCTGGTGCGCTCACCACGGATCTGAAGGTTGTGAGAGTTCCAAGCCTCTGCCCACTCCTGTGCGTCCTGATCGATGCAGTGGAGAAAGAGGTGATGCAAAAGCCAGATGTGTGCGGCAATAGACGGGTTGAGGCTATGAGGCCATGGTTGACCTCAAGATCGAAGAAGAACTTCTTCCACTTGAAGCCAAAGCCATGAGTGACATCGTACCACAGCCACTCCATCCGAGTGTTGTTGACGCTCCTGGAATTCCCAGGATAAGCATCAAATCTATCGGAGTAGCATAGAGGAGACACACCTGCCCCAAATGTATGAGCCACGCTCCGCTCCGCGCTCATGCTCCATCATCATGGCGACAAGGACATTCTCAGTGCCATGGTCTCCCTGCACACAACTGGGAAGGCCATAGCGCACCACAGCGCTTTGGAAGAGGTTGAGCACAGTGTCCGCTCGGTTGTTATTGCTGACCCGAATCCCAGTCACCAGACGGGACTTGCCGTCGATGAAGCAGTGCTTCACAATTTTGAAGCGGATGAGACCTGGCAGAGGATAAGAAATAGAGCGACATGAGACGAGGGGAAACCAACCGTGCTGGCCGTCATGGTGCCAGAGCGAATTCGCACCTGCCACATGGTACGGGGTGCGATGTATGAAGTGTGCGCCAAAATGGCCTGGTGTCCTGTGAACGCGAAGGTAGCATGCAGCGATGCGATCACGTGGAACGCGATGGCCGGCAGCCTTGAGCCGCCCACTGATCTAGGTTCGGATCAAGCCACCTTCTCAGCTCACATGACCAGCACGTGCTTTGCAGTGCCTTCTGAGAAGGGGCTTATCTCAAACTCAGGAAAAATGGGGATGTGTTCGGCGTGTTCTCCTGCGATGGCAAACACGTCAAACCTCTGGGTCACTTAGAATCATTTGTTCTTATTAGCAATCCGCATGAGATGGCCTCCTCAGATTTGGCCTTTACTGCCCGAGAGCCTTATTATTCTGACATTGATGTAGCTATGGAGAAAATTCATTCTGGACAAAGACTTCCGCATTAAATTGTTATTTGACAGTCTAAAATAATTTTGAGGAGACAGAATTGTTGGGACGTCAATTACGATAGGTCCCCACCTTTTAAGTGTATCAAACGGCCCCAGAATCAACTTTCTAGAGCCGGACAAAAAGAGACCAGTTTGTGGGCATGATTTGTCAGCATCGTGTTGTGTCTCTCCCGGCCTCTCCGTCTGCCTCCCATGTCCACTGGGACCAAAACCACGTCTCAACCCTCTCACACATGAACTAACATCATGCTAAATATTCTTTTCACCCATTTCATCGTGTCATGGGTCACTTTCCCAAAATGGATGTTCAGAGAAAAGCATGTGTTCTAAGCCAGAAAGCCCGTGAATCGCTCAAGTTTTGGTGAAAGATATTGTTGTAGAGACTCCATGGTTTCATAGAGCCCATAAAACATAGGGAATATGATGAACACATATTTTGTTTGATGCCGATTTCTGCGAAATGACCATTCCCAAAAAACACCGATTAACGACAATCTGGGGATACCAATGACAGAACTGAGTCAACAGATTGAAAGGACTCAATCGAATAAGCACTTTGGCCCTTTATACTGAGTGATTCTGCTCAGAATTGCTGTAGATATTCGACTTCCAACACATCCCCTTTTTTCACGAGTTTGCGGCAAGCCTGTCTCCGGTCCGGCGCGCCGGACTATCTCGGAGACAGGCTTGCTCCGAACCTACCACTGATCATGCTGCAGCCAAAGTTGGGGAATGTTCAGAGAATATCTGTGAGCATGATGTTGAGTTCGTCGTCAGTGATGGTGGAGACAGGAGCAGATGTGGAGGTATATGTTCGGGAAACAGAGCCGTCTGGCTGAGGTGTGTCAGTGTACACAGGCTGGCCAGGCTCCACAAGCCCATCTTTAAGTGCGCGCCGTCGAATTGTCCGTGCAGAGGCACCTCCAAAGATCGCACGAAGGTGGGTGGGTCCGCGAAGAGTGAGAGCATGAGAAAGGAATGCTGGATCAATCTCGATGCGGGGGCGTCCACCGGTGCTGACCTGGGTGGTAACAATGAGGCAGGCACCAGCTGGGGGATCAGAAGACAGATGGCGAGCTTCTTCGAGAAGTGCAAGCATGTTTGAAATGCTTTGCTGGATGGTGGCAAACTCGGTCGGGGGGAGGAATCACAATGCTGTGTCTTGTATCAGAGAAATGGGTGGCAGAGTTAGTGAAGGACAAAATACCAAGTCGAGTGATGCGAAAAAATTCAAGGCCTCGTTGACCTGAAAATTGATCTGTGTTGCTGCACCCCACTGGGTGCGCAATGTCCGGTTGACGTTGCGCTCAAGGACGCGGTAGGCATCTCGGAAGTTGTCGATAATGGCCAGCGGTTGCTCAGACATGGGGCAAGAGGCCAGAATGAAGAACTTCACGTGGGCGTGTTTGTTAGGCGCTGATCAACCACTGCGAACATCCGCACTTGGCCAGTGAATAAGCACTCTTGTGATCTTGGCATTTAGCCGATTGACTGATGCGACCAAGGTGAGCATGTAAGTAATGATGCTCTTGTGTTCTTGGCATTTAGCCGATTGACTGATGCGAACAAGGGTGAGCATGTAAGTAGCAATACTCCTGTGATCTTGGCATTTAACCGATTGACCAGTGCGAACAAGTGCGAGCATGTAGCGGTGCTCTTGTGATCTTGGCATTTAGTGCTCAAGGATGCGGTAGCTCTCACAAGTTGTTGATAATGGCCAGTGGTAGCTCAGACAAGGCAGAGTGAAGAACTTCACATGGACGGGTGTGTTAGGTGCGGATCAACGGCTCTGAGTGTGTGCGAACATCCGCACTTCTTGTGATCTTAACATTTAGCCAATCAACCGGTGCGAACAAAAGCATGTCGCAGTGCTCTTGTGATCTTGGCATTTAGCCCAAATGGGCTGGAGATCCTTGTGGCATCAGCATCTACAACAGGGCGTGGGAGTTGCTTCATTTGAGTTCTCTAAAGATCTCAGAAAATCTCAGGGGAGAATGGAGAAACCGCTTTGTCCTGACACATGCTGTTAAAACACGGGTTTGAGGACAGCTTGAGATCTCTAGAGATCTCTTGAGAACTCAGACCTGTAAATTTTTCTGTCCGAAACACTTTTTCATAGGATCTCTAGAGATCTCCGGAGATCTTTAAAGATTAACTGAGAAAGCTTGGGATCTCCGGAGAACTCTAGAGAACTCTGGAGATCTCAAGCTTTCTCAGCTGCCAGATCACATATTGAGTGCTTTTGTCCAGTAAGGACCCCCAAAGCCAGCGCGTGGTAGCCGAAGATCGCTGCACGCAAACACATCACTCTCTTTATAAAATTAAGTCCCTCTGTCCGTCCAAAGCCGTATCTCCATATGTACTTTCTAATCACCATTCCAATCACCACCATCGGTCCAGCATCACCCTCATCACGGAACTGTGCGCCGGCCAAATGTCGCAGCGAAGCTTACTTGAGAGATTGGCATGACCAAATGTCCAGACATGTGGCCGACAGTTTGACGCCGAGGAATTTACCGAGCATGGCGCTCACAGTACGACAGGAACTCCGCGCCTAAAAAGTCGGCCGCAGCGGCGCCGCGAAGCTTACTTGAGGCTTGAGCAGGCTGGACAGCAAATGTCCAGAAATGTGGGCATCAATTCGACACCGAGGAAAATACCGAGCATACGGCAACTGTAAGCCTGAAAAATATCGGCCGCGGTGAAGCTTAGTTGTAAGGCGGGCAGGTTAGACAGAAAATGTCCAGAAATGGGGCCGCCCATTACTCCCTGTTCAATAAGCTCGGTTCTATGCCACTTCTGTCCGGTGCACCATTGTATACCCACAATATTTTATGGAAAGAGTTTTTATTGTAATACATTGTCCAAATTTTTTTATTTGAACGTCCGCAAGTAGGAGCCCGCGCGAAGCGCCGGCGACTGCTTGTATCAGATAAGCTCGAAGCACGTGTGTCTACGTGTGTCTACAGGGGGTGGGAACGCAGTGAATCAGCACAACTCGGACCTCTGGTTCGTGTTTTACCTCTTCAACTCCTTGAACTCTGACTTACTCATACTTGATCCAGCCAATCGCTCCAACCAGTCGATCAGCAAGTTCAGATTAGCAAGCTCAACCACGTTAAACCATGCCGGTTCCACTTCGAGCCATTCAATATTCGTAAGTCCAAGTCTTTATTCCTCTTTCCCCCCTTTTCACTCATTTCTCGGTCAACTATATCTGACTGCAACGTTCCTTGACGTCCATAACCCTCCAAGATTTCTATATTCCTGGTCACTCATTCATCTTCATCTATTTCCTTAGGGACCGTCACCCATTCATATCGGAAATTTCGTCGAAATAACTCCTGCGCATCCAACTTCCTCATTAACTTCGATGCTTCCCTGTTGACCTCGCCACTGTGATCTCGGTAAGTCTTTCCTCATACGATCTTGGCTCATGTGGGGCCGACACGGTGAACGGGTATACTTCCCAACTTCAGACTAGCAACCAATGTAGCTTGCTATGAAAGAACTTCAAGTATCGAGGGTCGCACATCTCCCCGAACCGTGTACGCCTAGGACATTACGTTTACCGTATTTCATTCATCAATCGGCCCACATCCTCGGAGATGCGGTGAGTAGAGAAGTACCCCGAAAGATGCTTCCTTCCCATAACTCAACGAGTCTCATGTGGGTTCCCTGTGCGATTTAAATACTGTTTTGTTAATCTGTTACCTTCTGCGCATGGTGATTAGTATCTGAATCCACCTTGGTCTGATTTAGTTTCAACGCTGCTTTGCTAATTAGCTCGCTGCTCGGTGTCGTTCTTTGAACACTGTTTTACTAATCCAGAGTGGCTGATTAAACACCTTGAGTGTCACCGTTGTCGGCACGAAGAAAGATACCAATTAGTTGGGGTGGACGTCTGTTTAAACGATCAGTGATTAAGTGGGATTTGCGTTGAGACGGGAATTGTTTAAGTAAACTTCATATAGATTCTTCTTCCGGCGCTAGTGCTTCCTGTGATAGATTGGATTGAACGGGACACTTTTGGTGATCTTAAAAATGATCATTCCTGCTGTCGTTAGAGTGCCTTCACGCTCGAAAGGGCATACTGCCTACCCGTGCTATAGACGCTGATCCTAGATGTATATTTTAGTTGGTGTATGTCTAACGGAACAGATGGCGAGGACGCACACCAGCGAAGATACGAGATAGCTTGTTTCTCAAGCGTTCAAAAGGGCCAGGGCCGTCGAGGAGAGGTGTGTCCGCGCGATAGACGTTGAGCACTAACGAGAAGGCCAATCAAAAGTCTGATGTGTTTCAGCCGGCAGTGGAGCACCTCCGCGATAACATCGGATGCAGGTGGGCGTTTCAGACAGGAGCGCTAATCACCTATAAAGCGCTGGACGAAAAGCTCCGCATCGAGCTGCGGGACAGCGAATGAAACGATCCGGCCCGCAAAAGTAAGTTCTCGGTGCACAGGAAAGGAGAAGTCTAGTTAGTATAGTTATAAACATTTTCTCAGTAGTAGACGGTTTTTGTCCTGGCGCTCAGTGAGTCCGCGCGCGCGCGGGAGTGGGGTATCCACCCGCGTTGACGTCTGCGGACACTTTAAATCTGAAACGCGCCGTAAGTGATCCAAGACGAATGAGGCGATAAGTATAAGCGTTCGGTTAATTTGGCCGAGAACTCCCTCCAAAAGCCCCGAAATCACAGAAACGTCAAAAGTGATGCCTGATTTCGAAAATTTGTGACGACTTGGCAGGCCTACAAACGCTCACCAAGAGCTCAAAGTTCGTACTTTTTGCCCAGTTCTTTTTGGGAAGGGCCAGTAAAGAATACCGATGCATTCACCAACCTTTTCCATCCGCTCAATTAGTTCGAGAGTAGGCTTATCACATCAGTCACTTTCTTCGGCTAAAGCTCAGAATACGCTCTACTAGATACACGCGCTCTACGTCAGATACGACACGTGATCGTGTTCAACCTTGGCGCGCTGCGGCCCTTGTTCCGTTTTTAGCCAACATTCATAAACAACAAAGTAGATAGTCGTTTGGGGATAGAGTAGATACAAGGTACAATACATTTATAGAACAAGGCAATTACTTACTGCACAAACGCTTACCAAGAGCTCCAAGTTCCTTCTTTTTGCCCAGTTTTTTTTTGGGAAGGGCCAGTAAAGAATACCGATGCATTCACCAACCTTTTCCATCCGCTCAATTAGTTCGAGAGTAGGTTTATCACATCAGTCACTTTCTTCGGCTAAAGCTCAGAATACGCTCTACTAGATACACGCGCTCTACGTCAGATACGACACGTGATCGTGTTCAACCTTTGGCGCGCTGCGGCCCTTGTTCCGTTTTTAGCCAACATTCATAAACAACAAAGTAGATAGTCGTTTGGGGATAAAGTAGATACAAGGTACAACACATTTATAGAACAAGGTAATTACTCACCGCTCTACTCTTGTCGGTATTTTCTAGATACTTCTCGACACGCACTGCTTCACCCTGTATTTATACCTCGCAGTTCGTCGTTGTACGCTTAGTTTTGTCGACGCCAGTTACTGCCGGTCTTGCGTTCTTCTCGGAATTCACCTTGCTTTCCTTGATTCCGTAACATCTCTAGCTTCCGTTCTTGTTCTTAGGTCCGGAGCGACCCAAGCCGTGATAACTAGTGGACTCTCAAATTCATCGCTCATGATTGGCGGGTTTGTGGATCCCTGGCTGATTTGGGTCATTGGTGACATAGCCGAAATGGGACTTCTTTGGGGGGTGTTCGGCACATCCATTGTGCTCGAGTATCAAAGTATGGCCGGGTTTTATCTACTTGTAGTGGTGCCATCGGGTGAGCATGACCGCACTATTGTCGCGTCCTAAACCTCAGCAAGCATTGTTCCAGTCACAGCCGGAATCATTGGGCTCAAACTTTATTTTGAACGCGGTGGTGTCCGAACGGCCGCCTTCATTCTGGCGATTAAGTGTGCATTTATGGCCATCCTCTCGGTGAGTCGTAACAATTCATTATTACCTCAACTTACTCTTCCTTCAGATAATTGGAGTCGTCGTCACCGTTGCATAGTATGTCCACTAGCTGAATGCAATGCATGCGCCGTTTCTGATTTCTAACGTAGTGAATTATACAGACACAATCTTCCCCATAACCGTTGGGTTCCCGTGAGTGAGTTCTCTCGGGGGTCTACTCATCTGTCAACTTCTTTCAGGTCACGCTCGTCTATCATGACACGTTATACCTGACGGAAATCTTGGCACAATGTTTCTTATATTCCCCCGGGATGGGTTCGTTCCCTTCCTGAGTAATCTCAATCAATCTAGCTCATCGGCTTCAGTTAGAAGATGGCTCGCGAAACGCCGATTAAAAAATATGGTGTCCACTCAGAATGATGTATCCGAGGCCGCTCCCACTCCGTCCACTATAACCTTGAACGCCTTGACTGAGACTTTTTCTCGTTGGTCAAGACGTACTCGACTCTCCCAGAAGCAGGAACTACTCTGGATTGCAACCGACAGGAAGGAGAATAACGGCCACATCACAGGTGCCGTATTCAAGCTTCTTTTACAAATGGGCTTTGGTCCTCTCCACGTTAATGTCGAGCGCCAACGGACGGTGCTCGTGCCCCTCATTTATAGTCTGGAACAACTTCCATCATACAGAACGGAATTTGTCCGACTAGCACGAATGCATGGCTTTCCTACTCTTGAAGAGGAGCTGGAACATGTTACGGAAGAACCGCAAGCCGTAAGTCCATTTTACATCCACCGCCGTCCGTCGAATTCAACTTGGTTAGGACTCCCGCCACCGCCTGCGCGAATTGACGAAACACCTGCTCGTCAAGCCGTTGTATCGCATGCAGGCCAAATTTCAATCTGTCGACTCTGACAATCAGAAACCCAAATGCAGAACATTGATAATTAGCGGCGCCCGCCTTGAGCAAGCGATCGAACTGCACGCCATAATCGAGGCATTCAAAGACTTTCCTCAATCATGGAATATAATAGTGATTGGCCACTCGTATCTCTTCCACGATGGTGGGTCGATGCCGCATCATGATGTCTCCACCCTCTATCTTTGCGACAATGGATTGAGTATGTATTCTTGGAAAGACCCCGCTGATTCGACTTCATTGTACAAGGTAGATACCCCGGGTACCGTGGCCCTTCGCATACTGACTCTTCACAGAGACTATTCTGGCTTTTGCGCAAAGCAGTGTGGCGGAGCCCAGATGAACATTCCCAGAGGTATGAACCGGTCCAACCACCAAACATCGTACTCATGCATGCGTTAAGAATTTGGACGGGACTCCATCAGCTCCGTCCCCACATTCTCAACTCAGAAGGGCCAACGACCGCTGAAATATTCCAAGCCCTTCATCGCGCCTCGAGCGACTGCAGATGGATGATCGAGGCAAATAGTCCACCCAGTAATATCTCAGTACCTACTGATATCACCATCGCAGTCCTTGTTTAACCTCAGCCGCGTATCAAACAGCGAAGTTGAGAGTTGCCTCAAGAAGGACAACCTTGATATTTGTCAAGTCATTCAAATGCTGTTCGAGATTGACACCTACAAGAGCGATATCCAAAGAATCCCCCAGGACCAGGTTTTCGCAGTTCTGAACCTGGTACACTCTGTAGGATACCTATTGTTCTCAACTGTGTTCTGCTCACAAGGCCTAGATTTTGGATTCCGGTCTCCCAAAGAAAGAAAAGGTATTGACACAGCGTGCTCGCCATCTGCTGCGTCTTTTGGCAGACGTGCTGAACACCCTACCGGAAAAACTTGAAGTTCGGAATGTCGTCTTAATGACGGACCGTCCTGTAAAGTTCGGTGGCTTTTCTGATATCTATCACGGGCAATATACGAGCGACAAGGGAGAGAAAGTGGAGGTCGCCTTGAAGGTTTTGAAGATATTCTACGACCAATCTGACTCGGCCCGACGGATCCTTCATCAGAAATTCGTCAGAGAAGTACTGGCCTGGAGCTATCTCAAACGTTGAGCTTGTATTGATACATGCCATGTCTATCTATTGACACCTTTGTAGACGAAAACATCGTGCCTCTTTTGGGTGTTGACTCCGTGACATTTCCGGGCCGAACCATAGCGATGGTGTCGCAGTGGATGTCTCAGGGAAGCGTGCTGTCGTATATGGTAGATAACTCTCCATGTTCCGAGTACGCGATCCATTTGGTGCGCCAATCTTTTGTCTCGATTTAGTTCAATTCATCGGGGACGTTTAGATTCACGATGTCATCACGGGTGTATCGTATCTTCACTCAGTCAACGTTGTACATGGAGATTTGTGTGGTGTGAGTGATATTCGCCCCAATGCCATTGTACTCAATATCGCTCTGGACCAGCGCAATATCCTCATAAACGAGGAGGGCCGCGCATGCCTCGCTGACTTTGGGCTCGCCGTGTTTGTCGAGCATGAAACATCAATTAAATCGTCCACGCGCGGCGGTTCGACCCAGTGGATGTCCCCAGAGCTCTTGCTTCCCGGCGTCTATCAACCAGACCAAACTTTCCAGCGCACCATTGAATCCGACGTCTGGGCGTTCGCGTGTGTTTGCTGCGAGGTTCGCTTCAGCTTTTCCCGCATCCTTTACAACTGGATTGGTCCTTTGTCTGCAGATCTGGAGCCAGGGAACGGTTCCATTTGCCGGCAAGTCCGACGGCGGCGTGATTATGGCTTTCAGCACTCCTGGAACAGACGAAGAACTTCCGTACGCTTCACGTCCGTTTGACAAAGGTGGACACGTAATGCCCCAACGCCTCTGGGACCTGGTGCGATCATGTTGGAAGCGTGATCCCACTTCGCGGCCCGCGGTTCAACATATCGTGGATGTGATATCGGAGATCAGCGCGCAGTGGATCCGCCGTGTCCCGCCTGTAGAAGGCCCGCATCCCGAAAATGCAACGGTTGATCCGCTCCCCTCACCTCATTTTGTACTTGTACAACCTGCACTTGGGTCACCAGAGCCAGGGATCTCAGGACAGCAATGCCCACCGGACCACGCCCTGGGTAATATTCAGCTGAATCTCACGAAGGCACTTCCCCCATTGCCTCCACCGCCGTTGACGATTCCACCTCCTGCTGTTGTCCGGTCTAGTTCCCCATCCATCTCGCAACCTCAACCCGCTGATACATCCGCCGGGGCGTCGGTGGTTGGAATTAAATGTCCTGCTGCAGCAATGATTCTTGCTCCTTCACCGGAGCCCCACCAACGTCGTAAACCGTCGCATAGCGTACTGTAGAATAAAATGGAACATTATTTTTAGAAACCGTGCCAAAAGAATTCTCAATACAGATGACAGCCGAATTGCGCCGAAGTGATCGCGACATTGAATGAATTGACTCTTCCATAGCTTAAGGCGAAGGCGAGAACACCAAGTTCAAGTTAAATCGCCACCGCTCCTGTCCGTAACACAGTAATACAGAAGTAGAAGTTGGAATGTACAGTACTTCAGATAATAAGTGCCTGGCAGCTGTTTCTTCACCGAGTTTATAGTCACGTTGAATCATTCACTCAATTGAATCACACCGTAGATGCTCAGCACAAAGAGGTAGGTATTATGTTGACTACATAGTGCTAGTACAACTTTTTTTACGGCTGAATGAACAAGAAAACGACAGAGGATAAAAAGAAAATAGTTAAGTGTCCGACACGTCACTCATCGCCAGAAAGATCGCAAACATGGAACGAAATGAACTTGGTGTGAGGCCGATGCTTCGCACGGCGGGACTCGTACTTTCTTTTTTTTTAAATGCGGTACTGAGTAACTAGGCCGATTTTTCCTCATGAAAATCACCAGTGCCTGCTGCCAACCACCACCCAACTTGAGCATTCCGAGATCTACGGGAGTTTCAAGCACAATTGAAGAGAGAAATAACATCAGAGAGGGATATGGTAGGGAGACCGGAGAACGAAGCAGGAAAATGAAAGGAACCCACCTTTGCTATTTAAGAAAAATACAATGGAGCGGCGTTGTTGCGCAGCTAGTGGATCAACTGAATATTTGTTTCAGAAAAAGAGGCGGGGAGTCGCGCGTTTGCCGCAACTGAAACTGTTGCCATGATACTCCGGCATCTCCACAGCATCTTCAACAAACAGGCACACATGAACATTTTACAAATGAATGAATTCGAGTGTTTGATTTTTCACATCTCTAGTCTACATCTGTGGAAAATGCGTAATCGCGCCCGGGAGAGGTCCGACTCGTCAGCCGATGATGCAAGCGCAGAGTACCGGCGATTACGGAGGTGGTGCAAGTACCGGACAGAGTACGGGATAACAATAGTCTAAAATAGCCACACCAACCAGGTTCAGTGTCGTTAGCGCGCAGCCTGTCTACAAAGCAAGTTTCAGATTTCATTCATAGCCGGATAGTGGAAACCCTCACCTCTTGAGGCGTGTATCGTTGCACAGTAGTGAGGTAAACAACCAAGGCCGTAGTCCCATTTCTGCCGCCAAAATCTGTTAGCGAATGGGGTTTTGGATGTGCGGGATACGCGCGGCGAGGCGCGGGTGGGGATCGGAACAGCCCGGAATGGGGCTGCTATATAGTTGACAGGTGGCGGGGAAGATTTTCTTCACCCGTTTGACGCTCGTTTATACTGGACTTTGTACTACGGTGACAAACGACATTCCTTGTGTTCGGGATTCGGTCTGGCGGCATTTTGGCTGGACGGCTAACTTTAACAAAATCCGCGAGTAAAACGTGGATGGTGCACAAGACGAGCCAGTTTCGTATTTCTGTTTGTGAATTGCGAATGGGCTCTATGATGTTGGCGGCGCCTTCGATTCCAACCAAGTACAGAGGAAGATCATGCTGAGAGTTAGTGCCAGCGGAACCGTCAGTGCACAAAAAAATATGTGCACGCACCCAGATCGTGTCCTCAGTCACAGCGGTGAGCTCCTGCTCTTGGGGTGTGAGCTGGCTCTGGATAGTGATGAAGGGAGCGATGACCAGGGTCTTGGCGTCGCCGTGAACATGAATGAGTCATGTTTTTCCAAGAGGTTTTAAACCAAAAGAGCGAAACGCACCGAGGTTCGCGAGGTGCGAAGCCGGCTTGAGGCTGTTGATGACCTTTTTCACATGCTTAAAGCCGCCCTCAACGTGGAACGTCAGTATGCCGCCGAATGCGTCCTAGGAATAGGCTACATACGACGAGTCGTATAGTACCTCGTCACTACGTAGGATGAGGATCTTCGTCATTTGATGGAGAAAGTTCGTCGGATGTCTGAGCAAGTTCGTGAGATCAAAAATAAGCGAAGGAAAGTTCGTCAGAAGGGCTGGCGTACTCCAAAAACCGTGGAAGTTCGTGAGGACAGTGTGAAAGTTCGTAAGGACAATGTGCAAGTTCGTCGCAAGCTCAAATTTAGCCAGCCATCAGTGATCCATCCCGTGATTGATGCTGACGCGCCCGATTCTATTCCTCTCCGACCATCATCCCGTCCCGCCCCCGCGTTCGTTCTAACCAGGTATGTCCCTAGTCTTGTTGCTCGACACCTATCGACGTGTTTCCAATGCTCACAGGCGACAATGGATGAGCGGCCCTATTGGGACAGAAGCGGGGAGGCACAGCAGCGGTTGGCTCACTCTTTTTTCAGGAAGGGTATGCTCACGATTCAGACAACCGCCGCACGTCAGTTCGGCTCCAGCACCCGCCGTATTCTCATCGTTCGGAATCCCCAGTATGTACACGGTGTCCATACCCACGCTTGTCCATCCGTCGCACGCTCATGCTGCTTCTCTCTAGCCACCGAATCCGCTTCTTTATCTATCGCGGCACAATCCATCAATCTCACCGAATTTGGCAACTGGAATCCGCATCTATATCCTGGTGCATACACCGTTTTCCCATTTTTCCGCGGCGATAACTGGTACTCTTTTCAGATTTGTTTCACGTTCCTGGCGTATGGGGGGGATACTGGGGCATAATTATGGTGTAAAAAAAACACACCTCACAAAATAAACACACCTACATTCTTTTCAGAAATTTACACAGGTTGAAAAGAATCACAGGTTCAAGTACTGTGGCATATTCTACACACCCGAACTCTTGTAAAAATCAACACACCTGTGTATTGAACTTTTTTGCACACACGCTATACCAGCCCAAATAATACACAGGTATAAACCACCTGTCATGAACCGTCTTTTCATTTCACTTCCAGAACCCGAACAACCCGAACAACCCGATCATTGATCAGATCAACTATCTGATCAATCGAACCAGGATACCGTTTTAGGATCTCAAACGGATTCGATCGGTTCCCCGACCTTCGGGTTCCCGATCGCCCCTCTATGTTCATATACCCCTTTATTTACTTTGCATTAATCTTGTCCGTTGCTATTGGACACTGTACCTTAATTTACAACCCCTAGGGACCTCAGTATATAAGCTGTAGTTAATTCCCTGTACTTTACACTATTCTAGTCTAAACTCCAGGCTTATTCGTTTGGAACTCTTCGTGCTTCAGTCGCCCCTCGTCATCTCAGAACCCGGAATCTGCTCTGTGCTGACAAAAGAATAGTGTCTCTACACGGCGTACTCGACTGGACATAACACGATGAGCAACGACTATGTGCTCCCCTCGATGGAGAGCTTTGGCGCCCTAACTGGCGAAGAGAGGGACAGTATCCTGCTGCAGGCCCTATAACACGCGGGAGAGCAGTTCGGAGTGATGCAGGAGGAACTGGGGAACTTGTGCGGAGAGAATTGTCTGCTCCGCGAGGACAGCACCCATTCGCAACAACTCTTGCACGACGCCCTCGTGGCCTTGGGAAGAGCCTCTACAGGAGGGCCCAGGGAGACTAAACAGGTGAAGACGGCCCGTGTCGCCGCCCCTACCCCATTTAAAGGAGACTCCGAGTTGGTGGACTCCTATCTGGCGGAGTGCTGGTTGCACTTCCTGGACAACCCGACGTACGAGAGGGACAGCGCGAAGATCGCCTTCGTCCTGTCCTACATGAAGGAAGGATCGGCAGCGGCATGGGCCAACAACGTTGTGCAGGCCATGCGCAACCCGAGAGATCCCGATACCCCGCTGTATCGGAGTTACAAGGTGTTCGAGAAGAACCACATTGATGTCTTTAAAGGAGGGGCACAGGTGGAAATTGCGCAGGCTAAAATCGAAAAGCTGCGCCAGGGTGCGGGAACGGCCACGGAGTACTTCACGCTCCTGGACACATACAACAACACCGTGGGTTACGACGAAACCACGCTTATCCGTCTCCTCAAGCATGGGATCTTGAAGCCGGTTCTGCAGTCCGTCTACAGACAAACTGCACTACCGATCTCCTATGCCGACTGGAAGGCGGCGGTCATCAAGCACGACAGGTTGCGCCGCGCCTTCCACATTATGGATGGCACGCTTTGCGATCGCCCCGTCACGGTGCCTAAGGTGCAAGAGAACCAGAACCCGGGGAATTTCTTTCACAGAAATGAGCAGCGCGCCCCAGCGAATCCCCCTGTTGCCGTCGTCCCATCCCCTGTCGTCACGGGTGGGGCCCCTAACGCAGGACCCACGCCTATGGACATAGACAGGGCGGTCACCAAGAAGCCGGTTCCCCGATGCTACCAGTGCGGAGAAGTCGGGCACATGGCCCATAACTGCACTACTCGAGGACCCACCAACCCCCAATTCCGAGCCTTGATCTCAGAAATGGTTGAGGAACACCTCGGGAAGGAGGATTTTCCCGAAGAATCCGAGTGAAGACTGTGCCCTCGGATTCTCGTATACCCCCCTCACCTGTAACGACTTCGAACAATTCATTCTCTGTTTTGACTATCGAAGAACCCTAATGTATTCCGTCCTTGAATCCAGTTCTCATTTATTACCCGTTAGAAGTACCCTACAAACTTATTCTATGCCTATGAATATACCCATTCCACACCTGAATCCGGGTATACCTTTTTCCCATGGTCAGTTCCCATAACACTACAGAGTATGCGAAAGTAGGGTTTTTTTTTTAGAATTAGTCAACACGCAATTTGATTACCGTTAGAAGTTGGTTCTAATTCTCAAATTAGTATAACCTGAATATCCAGACCCTTTCTGCCTATCAATCTGCACATTCTCCCGGTTAGATCATTGTTTTATCTTGAAAACTCACCTCGCAATTCCACTTTCCTTTTTGGGTACGCTGGCGTTTCGATGTTTGGACAAGCATCGGCGCGATCAAATGCTGTGCTCATTCCATCATTGCTACGTCGTCAGCTCCCAAAACTCCCGGAGTGCGCGAGGATGGTCGTTGTGGCTTACTGTTTAGCTCGTAGCATCGATGGAACGGATTTCGTAACACAGGAAAACTCCTGATTTTTATTTTACTATTTGTAGTATTGTACGAAAAGATTTCTAACGAGCTGAAGATTTTATGAACGACTACTTTCTAAATGGCTTTACACATAGCATAGGCTGAGATAACGCGGGCGGAGATGTGCTGTGGAACTGTACTGGGCATGGGTGGCAGCCATTATACCAACATAAGCAACAGAAAGCCTACGGCGAGGATGTCGAGTGTACAAGTTCCAGGCTTGTGCGGTGGAAGGAAGAGGGGCCTATCAGCCATCGCTGATCAGCGGTGGGTGCACGGAGAGGGAAGGAGCAGTAAAAAAAAAAGACTGCGTGAGCCAGCATACGCCGACGCCACACAGCATTATAAGAAGAGAATATATTTCGAAAGAAAGGAGGAGAAACAGAATGAAGAAAGAAAAAACACACCTTGGCACATGATATGGCACTATCCAGTGTTTATACTTCACTAATGCGTTCTTTGTGGCACAATGATGTCGCCGTGAGGCGGTCGATGGGGGTGGAGCTGGCACCAATAACTTTGGACAGCAGTGCACTGATCAAAAAGGAAAAAGAAAAGAAAGTCACTTAAAGGGACGCCATACCATAGACACCCAGCAGCATCGGAGAGATGGGCAGCCAGATCCTCAGAAAGAAGGCTGGAGGGAGGCTCAGAGATGAAACCGAAGTGAAGGGCGAAATGGCCGGCGAGGCGGCGACGTGGACATGGTGTCGAGACAGAAGGTGCTACATGGCACCGTGATCGGCACCGTGCCAGGCGGCGCTGGGCCGTGATGACTTAGGGGACGGTGCGAGTGGGAGGGCAGGATGCGAGCGCGAGGAGCGAGATGTTATGACGCTGGCGTTGAAAGTGTACCCCAACGAAATGTGGTTAGGGGCGGAGCTAGCGGAGCGAGAAGTGAGGCGAATCGGCCGAAGCGGTGTGGAGGATTTGAGGTGACATGGTTAGGACGGGTGGGAGGTGAATGCAAGGCGGATCCAGCACAGGCAGATCTACAGTGGTGTCGTGGTAAGAAGGAAGAAGCACGATGGCAGTGTGACGGGATCATTGATCGGTTGACCTGTTTCTTCTCTCATGTTGCGCCACGACCAATACGGGTTCTAGAGCCGTTCAGTCCTTTTTCAATCATTCTCTAGACCCAATAGGCTTTGTCGAGGCCCCTGATCCTCCTTGTGCCTCTCTGCACTCTTAATGCTGGAATTTTCGCCGTTCTACTAGTAGTTCACACGCATCGCGAGCTGGATCGAGGCCTTGACCAAACGCCCGGACACGTCCCGTAGCACATCGGAGCTCGCAAACTCATCTCGGTTTGACTTGTCCCACATTCTGATTTGAACCAACGCCTTCCGGGGTTCTTCCTGGCTTTTGGGGTAACACGAGTTCCATCCATCGACGTGTCGGAATGTGTAGAGGTGCGGTTGCTACACTACATGTTGTCCCACTTCCCTGCTAATTCTCTTTTGAGATAGCCAGGATGTATACCCTTTAGTCATATTCCATAGTTTCTAGGCTGTTTCTCCACCGCACACTTGTTATCGGCGTCAAGTGTCCTCATCGCCATCTACGTCATCTCTAGCTCCTTCCATAGGACACTGTATTCTCTCTCGTTGCTGCTGCGTCCCTGCGCTCGAATCCTCTCCTCGCCGCTGCTTATAATCCACATTCAATTAATGTGCGGCATCGTGAGGAATCGCTCAAGCCTTTCATGTCCCGTACGGCTAGCACCCTCTTTTTGTCCTTTTCTTGGCAGAATTCTGGGACTTCTTAACCCTAACCGTTTTTCTCTCCTGAGTTTTGATTTTCTAAAAAGAAATTCTCGCTATTACATCAAATAGGTTGCGAGAGCGGAGCTATGGTTATTGAATTCTCGGTGCGTCATTCTTTGGTCTGCATCTATGCCTTCACTGGCTTCTTTCTGCCTCAGTGTCAACTTTCTGACGCGTACATATGACTAACTAGTCGGGTCACAAGTGCGTGTTTCCTCCTCCCTCATTTTTAACCCAGTTGGGTGTTCCCTCATCCAGTTCTGCTATGATAGTGAGAGATTTGGTTCTTCAATTACGAGTACGCGCTTGCCCGGTCCCCATTCACCCCACCGAGCACGTTTTCGGCCTATAGATCTTCAGTTGCGAATCTGACTGTCGCGAGGGTTCAATATTTCCAGTCACACTCACGGCCCGTCTTCCATTCTCACTTTTCCGACCGTCTTTTCATTAATAGATGTCCCTGTCTGCTGTCAGCTTGACTTCTAGTTACTCTCAGGTGCGTGTTTGCTCTGCTGTCCTCTTCGGCGCCACCAACATGTTTCCTGACACAGACTAGCAAAATTGGCTGATTTACTAGTTGATTTACGATTTTGACAACCTAGTTCAAGGCTCAGATTTTGGCACCTCGGTACGTACCGTATCTCAAAGCTCATCCTCCGATAATCTATGCATATTTATTTGTCCATAGCTTTCAGGCCAAGCCTAGGAGACCACGCCGAGCCCGACCCGTTCACCAGAGGTTCCTCAATGGACACCCACACCAGATTCGATCTACCACATACGCCGCACTACCCAATACCCCCTTCCTTCAGTGAACCGTTTCGCACCCGCTGGTTGTAGTCTTGAAAGTGATCGTCACCCTCGAGGGCACCGGCAACGTCGTCGCCATCACCTCGGGACAAACCACGGCGAAGTTGTGGTGCGCGAGCTCCAGTGATCCCTCGACCATTCCCATCTGATCCAATGGGCGCTCGGGCAGGACGGGTATACCTTGCCGCCGCACCAACATATATTCAATCGACATGTTGCGCATTATCCTCAACAGTTAGTTTAATGCGGCCCGTGCGTCGTACCCCTGCTTGGCGGCCAAAGCACTACAGCGACGTCACCTTCATTTGTCAACAAAACCCACTACTAGAGACAGAATCAAAATATCGAATAATCACCCGCCAAGCGCAGTCAGTACATATCACGAAAGCTTCAAAGTTGGTCTGGTCAGTAAATACTTCGGGTTTTGCCGACCTGCAGTGTTCACCTCGGTACAGGCACGCCAGCCTACCTTCCTCAAACCACAATTTCCCACGCTGTAGTGTTTCTTTTCTGTGCTTAGTCCAGCCCGATGCATCTGGCGGCTTGTGGATTGGTTTTCTCTGGAGGGACTCGGCTGGCTCAACGTTGATTCTTGCAGGCCATCGTGAGCCTACGGTTTTCTCAGCAATCAACAGATACCACCCAAAATCCAGGTGTGCGATTTTTTTTCTGTTATGCACACATCCAACTGCCATTCGTCCGAGTCTTCGAGTTATCTGTGCTATTGAGAGCCAGATCCACCCATGCGTTTGTGTTGCATCCTTTTCGATCATCGAAGACCTGTCTGGGCTATCGACAGCCACCTTTGCGAATGTGCCTGTGTCGTATCCTCTTCTGAATTTTGAAACTCCTCCCTCTGTGCTATCGAAAGCCAGAACCATGTGCATTCATGTCGCAAATGATTGGGTTATCAAGGACGCTGTTTTCAATCCCTCGCTTTGAAGACACACCTGGGCTATCGAAAACTCATTTGCCTGTATCGCATTCGTTGCGGTTTTCGAAAGCTTATTCCCTTACCTTATTAAAAGCCAGAATTTGGCGCGCTCATGTCGCAATCCGCTTTGGTCATCGGGATTCCCACATCTGCCATCGAACGCCAGGCTTCGCATTTCTTGTGCCCGTTCCCTTGCAGGTTGTCGAGAACCCTCGCCGTGCGATCGGTTTATGCTTCTTCTATGCCTTGTTCTGCACAGCGAATTTTCCCGAGACTCACAAGGATGGATCGTAATGCGAATGCTGACACAAGAGGTGAGTCTTTGTCTACTTTTATTCCCTCATTTCTACACCTTCTTTCCGACGTTCAAATCAGTACTTCCCATCCCTTGAGCTAATATCGGGTCATTAATTGGACCGAGCTCTTGGATGCATCATAGTTTTCGGTTTGGGTTATCAAAACGCTCTAGCCATTGGCAGCCGGGCCAGGACATTGCCGCCCGTTCTGAACCTCAGAACGGTGCGGCAAAGAACAGCATAAACACGGCCCGCACCCGCCCAATCTCGAGCAACCCACCACGATCTCTCTTCTCACCCCACCCCCGACCTGCGTCGCAGTCGATAGGCAATGGAACGGCTCTGAATACTCGAGTAGATGACGATTCAGGGAAGTACCCGTACAACAAAATATAATTGTTCATGTTGCATCACAGATAAACATGCACATTGACCATAATGACACAGCAGTACTATGTCTGGATCAATTTGTACTGCGGTGTTCAAGATTGACAGATATTATGGACGTTTATTAGTCATGTGTAAAAACGCCACACAATCCAACATTGGGGTCAATGCTCCAGCTGAAACCCCTTCCCGCAGTGCCGTTACCTCCCTGAATTGTGGTCATTAATGAAAAAGAGGACCCGGAGTCAAATACAAAGAACAATGTACGCACCAGTGGACAGTTTTCAGTGATGTTACGGAGAGTATTTTCACAATTAACGATATTAGGGGAGCCAGGGTTGCTGCTGATCGGTCCCGAGAAGAATGCGGTGAGGGAGCCTGTACAGAAACAACAGAATATTGAGGCAGGGAAGAAGCCAATATAAGGGGAACTCGCATTTGGAACCCGCGCTGATATTAAGATCGTAGCACCTATTACCACTTTCAGTTGGGCTGTACTAAAGATAATCGCAACATTAGCTACACTCTCAAGGTTGAATGTAGAACGCAGAATACCGTCATGAGATTCATCTGGGTGCAGAAATTCGTAATAAAAGCTCCACAGTCACCGGCCAGCCCTCCGGAATTGCAGGAAAATATGACGGTTTGACCTCTGATCGTAGACGCAGAGATCCCGAGAATGACTACGAGCGTCTAATGTGTACATATAAGTCGAAGAAATGATGGTTTCAAGGAGAGGTAAGACTTACGAGGTGCTTTCCGAACATCTTGAATAATATGAACTCAGTATTGTTTGTGAAGGATGAGCTGGGTGTGTCGCTTTTATAGGACGATGATAGATATATGAAGCGCCTATCATTCTATCTAGAGCTTGCAATGAGGGTACTAATTTGGAATGGAATGCACATGGAATGCAGAAATTGAATTCAGTTGACACTGGGGGCAATCACTGATGCATATGAAGATCATATGCGTCAAACACATATGGTCTGCACTTGATGCTCAATGCACAAGGCCGCCTTTGACTTTCAAAGGCTGCCTTTGGTGCATGCTTTGTTCCCCCCACACAGAAGCACAAAGCATGCAACAAAGCTGCCCTTTGTCTGTCAAAGGCAGCTTTGTGACATTTGTTCTACCTGCCGACCATATGCATTTGACACATATGGTTTTCATATGCATTCCTTTTTGCCCCCAGTGTGAGTAAATGACTGACAGCGTGCATCTTGGGGCCTATTGTGTTAGGTCTAACAATCAAGAACGAAAGAAGCAAATCATTACATTCCGGTGAATACGGCGAAAAGAAGCTGCTTAGGTTATTTAGACCGCGCGCGCGAAAGGGGCCAAATTAGCTTGCTAGGACTTCACTCTGGAAAATGTGATTTCTTGGTGCTCCTGAAGATGCTCCTGATACCATTAGACAGGTTGTGCAAAGCCGCACAGAGCCGCATGCGGCTTTTGTGCATTGTGCAAAGCCGCACAGCAAACCAACAGATTTTTGAGGGAAACTAGGTTCATTTTGGAGAGATACGGGTCAATTGGGTGGTATACAGTACATTGAACCACTTACCCAACGTAATGTGCGTCATTTTTAACGTCATTATTCGGCTTCCGGCACAGTTCCTGTGCGGCTATGGCAGTGACGCTGCCGAAATGGCCATTTACTCCACTTAGCTCCACTTTTTTTCTGCTGCCTGATCCGAGAATCAACGCTGATGGCATTCAAGGCACTATATGTAAGGCTTGTGTACATAATGGATGGGAAAACAAAAGCTGCACAGAGCTGCACACGGCTTTGCACAATGCACAAAAGCTGCATGCGGCTCTGTGCGGCTTTGCACAACCTGTCTATTAGTATATGAACAAAAATAAGAATGCTTGAAATTGTACTTGATATCCAACAAATATGTAGCACTGGAACTGCAACCTGTATGGGAAGTACAAGAAACAATTCCAGGCCATCCAATATTCCCCAATTCAGCCGCAATTTAGGAGTGACTAATATTGCGACTGATACTCGACGTATCAGCGTTGATTTACGTGCATCCGGAGATGCCGTAAAGCCGGATCAGCGCGACTGATACTATCACCTGATTCTTCTCGTATCAGGTCCGCGGCTGATACTGCCGCTGATACGGCGTTACGGCATCTTCGGATGCACGTAAATCAACGCTGATACGTCGAGTATCAGTCGCAATATTAGTCATTCTTAAATTGCGGCTGAAATGGGGAATATCAGATGGCCTAGAACTGTTTCTTGTATTTCCCATACAGGTTGCAGTTCCAGTGCTACATATCTGTTGGATATCAGGTACAATTTCAAGCATTCGTATTTTTGTTCATATACTAATGGTATCAGGAGCATCTTCAGGAGCACCAAGACATCACATTTTCCGGAGTGCTTGGTGGTTAGATGTTCCTGTTGAGATGCACGAAAAAAATTAATTAAGTCATAGTTGAAACCAGGTTCGATGTGCTGCCTGGCCGGAAGGCTACGAAGCCGTGGAGAAGGCCAAGACCACGGACTCATCAATTGACACAGATTCCATTCACTTGTCAGATTCCGGAGAGGGTATATCTCCGGGCCTAGCGTCTCACCCTTCCATGATGGCAGGCGCCATGAAGTAGGGTATCGCATGTTGAATGCCGTTCTACTCCAACACTTGACTACTTTATCCTTTTTTCTGGAATTTCAAATCCTGTCTACAGCCTCGCTCGATGGCCACGAGAATGACTGTGATCCGGCTTGGAAGGGACTAGGTGGAGATCACATATAATATTACACTTACTCAGCAGAATTTCGTTTCTTCTGCACCGACGCTCATGGAGCATTTGGGGAGTCCATTACGAGTACTTTACATAGTAAAGTGATCGTTCTTTTCATAATCGAGACCAGGTTTTGAGTTCGCCAAACTTTATCAGTGCATTTTGACGATGTAATGAAATAGTGGCGGTGTTCATTAGCTTTTTGAAGTCTTTTTAAGCCCTCCATCTAATGAGTTTAGTGATAACGTAATCAATGGGGGTAGGGCTGGTTCGAATCTGCCGGTTCGAAGGGGCTTTTTACAAACAAAAAATTCTTTGTATCTTTTGCCAGGCAGTGCCTTGATAAATATATACCTTTGTCTTATGTTGTGTTCTCTATGGTCCATCTGGGATTTTAGTACCAGGTGTTTCACCGTTCGACTTTCGGTCATCAATCAACTCTCTATTGTAGATGTCAGTCGTGCCCTATCCAGCTTTATTCTTTATAAAGCTGTAAGGCCGACGAGCGGCACGGCCCGCTACCGGAAGTAATGAATGAACAAAGATTATATTAAAGTAAAGTGGCTGTCCACTAATTTTTGAGCGAGACTACTAAGTAAAAAGTTCACACTATTGCAGCTCGCACCCAGGTGGTGGCAAGAGACTCGTGTTAGTCACATATTGAGAATACAATAAGTAGTTGTCTATAGGTGACACAAGTGAGTATGAGTCAGGATATAATAGAAGATAAGAAATGTACCCTCAGCTTGCACCCAGGTGGTGGTAAGAGACTGAGGGCCGTTGTCACGCATCCGACTTTTTTATATGGGTCGGAAGCGATCGACGTCGAGGGGTAAATAAATATGTATGAAGAGAAATTGATCTTGTATACCAATTTGAGTAGCAAGACGCCAATGTCCGGATAACGAAAACCTCACTCCTCAACACACAATGAGTGGATCAAATGAGGTGTGTGAACGTGTACTGGATTAATTTCAACCGGTGCCGGTGGTGCGCCTTCTACGTTTGGGTGGCAGGCCATGGGGAGAGAAATCTGAGGATGAGAGTGAGAGAATTGGGTGCAGTCCCCGGACAATATATGCTGTGTAATAGCGGTACAGAGGGACTTGACTGTTGGCTTTTCTGGAAAATGGATGCAATGTAAGGCGGCAATAGACGTTTGAATCGGCCTTCGATGACTCTCAAATAAGTTGAAAAAGATTGCAATTGACACTGAGGGATTTATTTTTGTGTCAGGAGAGGTGATAGAGTTGCGTGTTTACGGATGGCTGCACGGAGCTTAAAACGGATGGTGCAGACACCAGGCACTGGAATATTCAGAATGGCAGCCACATGTGATAAACTTTCAGCTGACATTTGCTTGTGGTCGGCATCAAGAATAATTTTCAGAACAGCTTTTGACATATGCACAGCAGACTCAAAGTCTCAAGACAGGGCAAGGCAGGCGGAAAGGTCGGGTCACGGAGACAAAGAGGTGTCCACTGCATAGTCGGTGCACGCACCTGTCGCAATATGATCTAGAAGCATCCGGCGACATTGCACCAAAGTCATAGCAGCATGAGGGATGGCATGTAAATCGAGAGACCGTGGATTGTAGATAAATCTGCATGAAATAGGGAGATATGGGAACATGTAACATGATGTTTGAGCAATATATCACGCAAGAGATTGAACGAAGTCATAGTAGCCAAAGGTGCAGTAGACCGGCAAAAAAACCGACGTAGATGGGCAGCGGCAAACCAAAGGTTCATCGCAGACACAACGACGTGCAGGAGCTGGTAGAAATGTGAGTTTACGAGAGGAATAGCAGCGACAGAAGAGACGTACGTTGCGGGGACAGAACATTGACATCTGCGAGATGAGGAACAATATCCATGGTGTACGACTCGGAGGCGGAGTCAGCGGAAGAACCTGAAAAGATGGTTAGGTCTTGGACTTCACTTAAGGAGGATAAAAGCGACTTCTCGGCAGTTGTCCAGGGCGAACGATGCCCGAGGAGAGCTCGAAGGAAGCGTGGGGGAGTGTTTGCCGGCAGAAGAACAACCAGTCACAGCCCAGAACAAAATCACATGGAGGTCAGCAACAACAGAGACTTTGAGGGGCATCGAGTAAACCGTATCAGTTGAGGCGACAGTCAGAACACCAGAGGCGACAGATTGATGGGCTGGAATACCAGAAGACAAAATCCAGTCCAGAGACACCAAGGAGTTCGCAGACAGGGGATCAATGGAAGTGGAGAGAGGGATTTCGCAGAACATAGCAGAGCGAGCCATGGGCATGGTGGAAGAAAGAAGCAAGAGACTCGGAGGAAAGATCGAGAAAAATACTTCAGCCACGTCAGGGCTCCGAGTCCGAGCGGCCTGCCGAGTAGATTACGCAAAAACTGCTGACAAAAAATGCGAGATGATGTGAGGAAAGGCAGCGGCGATTTTGGCAGAGGGGAGAAAATGCTTACGCCAAAAACTGCTGACGAAAATGTGATGCACGGCCAAAATCTAAAAAATTGGGTGCCCTAAGACCCTTACCCTTACGGTAGCGGGAATATCAATTGAGTTCAGCCTTTCCTTAGGTGGTGTACCATTTGCAGTCTTAACCATGGCTGTCTTAGGCCTGTGTACGGAGTATTCGGACATTCCCGGACATGTTGATTATTAGCCTCGATCGAAAATCCCCCCCCCCCCCCCCCCCCTACCGCGGTTGTGATTCCGTTTCCACGCGTTTGAACTCATCAACTGCTCGAATAGGCGACACTGTGATGATTGCCTATTCCTTTGTACCATTTCCTGCCTTAGGCCGCTTGATTCGGTCTGCACCATCGCTAAATGTCAACGATCAATCGGCGATCACTGCCGGCGGATGTACCCGAAGTCTTGCGTGCGCAACACATGCACAGCCACCCGTCTATATTTTGCTCTCACGTTTGCTGGCCGGGTCTCATGGCTCACGACAACACCCCTGAGCAGTTTACTCTGCAACGAAAGGTGTTTGGTCTGCAGCGAGGCTGGGTGCAGCTATAGATTGCAGACGGTGGGTTTGTAATTAAGGTTGAACTTACAGTCAAGGGTAAAATCGCCCTTCTTTAACCACTGCGTCCAGAAATTCGATTTTTGGATATCATCGTCAGACAGGTCGCGCCCATACGACAGAAATTCCTTTCGAGGCCTGTTCTGAACATATCATCAATGATTAAAGACAGATGAGATATTTTGATTACTTGAATGGCCGGTTGGCGCGCAAGCTCCCATAATATGAAGACGAGACAGCCACCAGTTGTTTCATGACCCACCTTGCTGCAATAAAATTTACGTTTCAAATGTTGGAGTATCAGAAAGGACAGACGTGAAAGTGGATATCTGTTGAAGCCATCGTTAGTTAGGAAACTCCGAGCTCAAGACATGAACCGTGGTAAATACGTTATCAAGAATCTGCTCGTCAGAGAGTTGTTCATAGACCGCCTTCTCACCCGCCAGGCACGGAGAAGAACACTAATGATATCTTTCCCCAGGGCCAGCCCATCTTTTGTCGGGCATTTGCTGCTGATTGAATTATTCTTGTCAAAGGCAGATTGCCCGTGCTCCAGAATTTTGTGGCCTATTCGGCGTACAATTGTTTTGACAACATCTTGGCTCTGCATAAGCGGCAAAGGAGCCCTCGTAACGGTAAGAATGGCACGTACAGCAATGGGCGCCAGGAATGCGAACACTTCAACCAACATTAACATGTTTAGTCCAAGAAGAGCTGATCTGCACCGCGTTGGAGTGCAGATCATTCGGGTGCATGGATTGCGCGGAAAAAGAATGGGAGAGGGCGACGGTACCGATGATATCGAGACTGCATAGTGCCATTGGCCTAAGTAATTGATACACCGAGTATTCGGGAGAAGAATCGAATTCACTCACGTACACGCAATAATGAACGGGACGATGTTGAGCCAAGTTCCGTCCGTTGCGGGCATGGAATCCAGCAGGATGAGGTTGGTCAGGTGTGCTTCCAGCCGCTCGGCGCATTCATGTCATTTATTTTACAGATTCTGTCCTAGTTTCATTTCAAATATTAAATAAACAAATCTGTACGGAGAGATGGCATGAGCCCGCGAGAATTCACGACCCAGTATCTTGCGCTGCCGATGCCAGTCATCTCTCTCTGCCCAGAGTACCCCCTTTCTGAGCAGATTCTTGATTGGAGGTCGAAATGCAGGTGATTTGATAAGTGGCTGTTAGCGAGTATGTGATGCACTGCTGAATAGTCTGTTGCAACTATCTATTCGTCTCCATTAGTTCTTTCATCCAAGTCACAACACGACTCCAACTCGCAATATCAGGGTGGAATAGCGCTACTTTGATTTTAAATGGCCCGCCAAATGAGCGTGCCCAAATGGAATACATCTGCGCCGCTGCGTGTTGGAATACCAATAGCTTGTGTCCCCAGATCCAGCTGGAAATAGTCGCGGACTACCCGGAACATTGAATAGTTGGAAAATCTGATTTGCGGCCAAGCTTACCGGTCCAGGAAGGGACTGGATATCACCCTGTTCACGAGTCGTCAGGAGCGGCGCAATAATCAGCACAGCTCCCTAGGAGACCAGAAGCGATAATCAAAACGAGCGAAACGAGCGAAATGTTCAACGGGGGCGTTGAAGTGGAATAGATCGGGAAATAATGAGGGAAAGGCTGCCGGTTAGGTAAATTCTTACTTCTCCTGACGGCGGGCGTTGGGACAAGCCATCAATCATTACCTTTGGTGGTTCAGCGCCGCAGGCCTAGCTTAGTGTCATTCAACCCCGAACTGACGGTGGACAACAATGTAGACGTTCAATCGCTTGCGTATGAGCCGCGCAGGACTGCCCCTTTTTTTTCGAGGTGAGGATTTAATTCGACTTGAAGTTAACGGGAAGCACGGTCTGCCAGAGAACGTTTTGCGTGCCGATTGTCGGAGGATCCGCATCGGGCCGCATGCTGAGTCGATGCTGGTATCTCAGAGAAACATGCACACTGTTGGAAAAAGAGAACTGCGAGACTTGGAGCAAAATATATTTCGATCGCTTGAAAATGTGGAGACATCACCAGATCATTTTACCCATCAACTCTCATCGACTCCCAACTCCCTTAGGAGTCGCTCACCACTTGTGAAGACAATCATAACAAAAGATATGCATACACATAGACCTAGGCGGCAAATCAGTATCACCCCTAACAGAGAGCGGACACACTCACACCACTGGCTTGTACAGCGTGTGCCAACAAATCCCACAGTTGAACACCTTGTTGTCGGCTGCTCGCGAATGTCAGTGTCAGCAGATACCACAAATTCATGTACTGGAATCGACCTGCCCCACCTGCGGGAGTCCCGGGACAGCCGAGTCTGAGGCTGAACTGGTTGCAGATGCTGGGACGAAACGACATTGGGCCTGGAGAGTGTCAACGGGAGGGAGGGAGAAGCAGGTACAGGGGCAAGCCGAAAAGACAGGGATGCCATACCGACATGTTCCGGGTTGGTAATCCACAATCAAGAAACACATTTTAATGTTCTGGTGAGGGTAGGGTAGTCGGTAGTTACCGGATTGGTAATCCACGATTGAGAAATGCATTTTAATGTTTTAGTAAGGGTAGGGGAGACGGCATTAACCAGATTAGTAATCCACGATCGAGAAATGTGTTTTAATATCCTGAAAACACGAAGTCACGGGAAATTGGCAGAAAATCACGGGGTAACACGTGGTACCACGTGAAGTCACATGAATTTCACGTGCCCTCGGAACCCCGAGGGCTCGGACTCTGGCGTGTCTGTTCCATGAATTTCCTGTGCTCTCAGGGATTCCGTGCCAAAGGCACGGGTACTAATCTTGTTTTAAAGAGTGTAGAAGATACGGCGGTTGCCGGAGTCAGGTGACTGATGAAGTGGTCTATATATGGTCATTTGAATGCATTATTTTTTATGGAGACCTGGAACGTAAACCAGTCCCAGGAATTTGGGCTGCAACAATAACATTAATTCGGATAAATAGTGCATGCTGTAAGGAGAAGTGCGCTGACTGCGATCCTGAAGAACAAAAAAAAAAAAAAACCAAAGTACGAGTTATGCCGTGCGCAGCATCGGCCTCCCCCCAAGTAGACTAAATTTGTTGATATATCTGGGTCTCCAGTCCAATCCGTCCCGAATGGATCTCCGTCCTTCGCAGTCGACCGGGTTCAAACAACAACCACTCGACGGTGCTATCCTTTCCCCCGATATCCTGGCCATCCACGCGCAATGAAATCTAACATACCACACCCACTTTTTCACTACACTGAAACTCATGGTTTTCTGAAGGAAACTTTGGGGGGAGACGCTATACAGTCATTTCAGGCCGGATTAGAATGTAAGCAATGAATCTGGGTATTTGGAATTCACATACAGCGATGGTAGAGTGTTCTGCAAGTCAACTCACCCGGATCGAGACTCGATAATAGGAAGTGTCACGAGCTTGGAAGCGGACTTGCCTCTCTGCCTAGAATTCAAGCTGTCAAGAAAACTTGCTGAATTTGAAGTTCTAACAATTGTGACGTTGCTCTCTTTATAAAATTACAGATGTCCATCTCAAGCTTATTAAATCCAGCTCTGGGGAAATCAGCCCGGACTTTGGATGGGCCCCAAATCACCGAGCTCATGTGCTCAAAAATACACGCTCGCGTGGGACCAAATTAGATTTGAGATTTATAAGAGGATGCAAGGCTGCGAAGCGGCCGCGCAACCGCTTGTTTGATCACGGAATGCAGGCTGGGATTTGAAAAACAGATGTGTGCACCATGAAGTAAATCCAAGAGGGAAGATCGAAAGTGAGGGCAAGGAACGACTGGTATTGCTAGCGTATTGGCTGGTATTTGGATTGTGGCAGGATGCATGTATTTTGCGAGATTGAGAAAAAGGTGGCCTGCCAGATACACCTGACACAATACGATGTACATCCAATGACATCTGAGCCTCAACATGGAGGCCAGACTTATCACCGTGGATGAATTGAACTAGGCAGCTTTCTTCCGCCGATGCCAATCGGAGGTCGAGGAAGCAGTCTAATGAATGGATTCGAACCATGTCGCAACTCACATCACATACAAAGCGGATTTGAATATGAACCGACTCTTCCGTTTGCCGGGGGCCGGAGTATACGGAATGCCCCGATATTACTTATATACTTACCCTCGCTGTTGTAGACGCTGGAGACAGAAAAGGCTGTTTCGGTTGATTTCAGATCACCGAGTCTATAGCCGCCAATATAAGATTGCCAAAAAGAAGTAGGACCTTTTACAGTACATACGAACTACGATATGCTAAAAACAAGGATAGATGCAGAAAGTGCACATTTCGGAACCCACGCGCTAGCGACGAAACAAAAATACAAGAGATAACTGCGTAGGATTGAATAGAAATGATCTTGTGTGCACTAGCTATCTAATCCCAGAATGTGGCACCACATTCTGGGATTAAATAGCTATTAACTTAGATGGAACGGTGTCATCTCCTGGCCCAATTTATTTGAACATTCTCCAAGAGAGAGAGGGTCGTGTTTGAAATAGCCCGCGGGGATGGTGTCTTGAAGGTTTCAGCCAAGATTTTCACTGTATTTGTGGCCACTGTGAGACAAGTTGAAATGCTTTTCAGACGAATCTGAGTCGCTGGGGGCGGGGGACATTTTTGGGGGGTCGTTCATCGTGAGAGACGTTGATATTCTATACGCTGCGACTCTGAGAAAATGAACTTCGGATCCATCTCTTTCATTACCATATTCTCAGAAGCTTTTTGTACATATATGAGTAGTTTTTCCCATCCGCGGAGAACTAACACGAGCGGCAGCAGAGAGCCGTGGACATTCAAGCTGGCTTCGATTTGGTTCATGTGCCACGCATTTTGCTCCCGGTTTGGGTTTATCGTTCGAAGAAAATCGGAGATCTGTAGAACTGAACAGCACCTTTTGGCATATTGCTCTGGTCCGCATTTTATTGATGTTGGTTACATCTCCCGTGTGTCAGATATCAGTCTAGCAACCGATGCATCCCGATAGTCGGCCATCCATTGCTGGCAGTTACTGCGAATATCTACACCTTTCCGCTCTGCTTCTATCTGGGTCGTATGATACATTGTGCTCCCCGCCCTGAGCTTATCATTCCCAAAGTAGACAAGGGAATCTGAGTTGAGGCCGCCGAACTGGACGCGGAACGGGACAGTTACCAAGTTCGGTGTTAGGAGATCGGCGCGCTAACTGCGAATAATGGACGGTCGCGTCAAAAGGGAGGTCCCGTGGTTCCGTGGGACTAGGCGATTCGTCCGAGAAGAAAGGACTGCAGGATGCGGCGGCCAAAAGAAATGATAATAATCACAGCGGGCCCGAGCTCAGAAGCTCGTGCGTAACAATAGGGAGGCAGAAGCGAACGTGTGGGAGACACGAGCGACGATATGCGGCGAAACGGATTCAGGCCATACTCCTTGGTAGTTACGTGTCAGCTGGCGTGGTACGCCCGTGTCCGCCGGCGAAGTTGCACAAAGCGCACCACCCGTGCCAGCCGCCCGGTTCCTGAAAGCCTCATGACTTTCCGTCCCACTGTTTTTCCGTCACGCGTAAGTCCTTACAGTCGCAGTCCAGCCGGATGACTCAACACTGCGAGCCAGAATCCGATCCGGTTCTCTCTTTCTCTGTGCGACAATCTTGTGTCTTGATGCCTTTTCAATCAAACTCTTCTCACCTTACCGACTCATCTCCTCAATTGGAGGTCCACAAGATCGCGTAATTTTCTTACCTCCCTTTCAGCCTGTCAACGCCCTACGGACGCAAGGTTCTATTCGTTACTTCGTGCATTTTCCCTGTTCAACTAAACTAAATTGCAATTGCCATTAACAATACAGTATATTATGTAATTGAATAGCACTCGCTTGCGCCGTCTGACGCCGCCACCCGCGCCTTGATGCGCACTGTCGGCGGTGGTCGAGGTCCGAGGTGATGGCGCCTCGGGCTTGCTCGATTCTCCGCTTTCTCCGTGTTATTCGAGAGGGAACCGAGTTATAACAATGGACTACGGACCCATTTATAGCCTGAACCGTGCATGGCGGGATGATGACACGTTCTTATCTCTCGGTTCTCGACCACGACTCCCGCTGAATCTCCCCCCCCCTCCGACCACGACTCCCCCCTGAATCCACAACATGACGGACCATATTGCATACTGCGAGGAAAAGGAGTTCAACACAGAGAAGAATGCACAAGAGAACGCTACTATCGTGACGAGTGGAGAGGTTGGTACAGCAAGCAGGGCCAGAGTCAACGCGAGCGGGCATGTAGATCAGCTGGATAGGCAGTACGGGCTTTGAGTATATGCGCGACGGCGCTGACTATCGGCGAGTCTTGTTTCGTATTGGACATAGCTCGCTGATGCGCCGCCCATAGATAATGCATGGGTCGCCCTCGGAGGCTCCATCACTGTTGCCGTCGCGAACGGCGGTGCCCCGGGCATCATATACGAGTTCCTTGCGTCGAGCGTCTATTACGGGTTCGTAGCAATGAGCATTGCAGAGTTGGCGAGTTCCATACCAAGTGCGGGCGGAGGTGAGTAGTCTGTATTTTCTCCGTTTTTTCACGTTCTGCCTCATGAATTTTTTTGCAAACCGCCCCTTTTAGTATACCATTGGTCATCAGTTGCGGGCGGGAAATACGGAAGGGTGCTGGGATTCTTTACGGGCGAGACCATAGTCCATTGCTTCACCGCTGACGCAAACACTGACCTATCGTGCAGGTCTAATCAACTTTTACGGTTGGCTATTTGGCCTCGCCTCAGGAGTCCTGATTCCAGCAAATGTTGTCGTGCAGATGTATGTCGTGTTCCATCCTGATGTCCTTGTGCAGGTGTGTTTTTCGTCGTTCAAAGCGTGCCCCACTCCAGCATGACTGCTCATGAGCTTTTCTCAGCCGTGGCATATTTTCGTGGTGTTTGTCCTCATCAACTGGATTTGCTGTCTAACCGTGATATTCTTCAACCGGTACATGCCCGCGTTGCAGAGATTGGACTGTTCATGATCATCGTGGGGGGTTTGGTCACCATTATCGTGCGCATCTCTTGCTATTGGAACCACATCCATCGCTAACTCGCAGAATAGGTTCTAGCGTCTGCGAAATCCCACGCATCCACCTCATTTGTCTTCACTGACTGGGAGAATGGGACGGGGTGGCCTGGGGGGGGTCGCGTTTCTTACGGGCATGCTCAACGGCGCGTTCGCAATCGGGACACCCGATTCGGTGACCCACATGGCGGAAGAGCTGCCCCATCCGAGGACGGATCTACCAAAGGCGATCGCCGCCCAGATCCTTCTGGGCGCGTTGAGTGAATCGCATTCGTTGCTCCTCTACGCACTCAAGCTCACATTCATCACTCTCAGCGGATTGGTTTACGCAGTTGCACTCATGTTCTCCATCACCGACCTGGACGCAGTCCTCAACTCGAATGGCTCCTTTCCCCTCGCTGTGGTGTATGCTCAAGCCACGGGAAACAAGGCGGGCACATTCGGCCTACTGTTGATTGTGCTTTTGTCAATCATGATAGCTGTTTTCGGGGGATTCATCACTGTGAGTGCTTCGGAGTTCATAAAACCTAGAGGGTACTGAGGCGCTTGTATTCAGACTGGACGCGTCTACTGGGCGTTGGCACGCGACAATGTCACGCCATTCTCCTCTTTCTTCAGTCAAGCGTCGGCTCTACTTAGTTGTCCCGTACCCGCTACCTTGTTCTGCGGTAAGCAAGTTCTTCCTCCCGCAGACGCTCTAGCGACTGAGCTAGGTTGATTCAATCTTTCCCTCCTAGCAATCCTCACAACAGCGTTAGGTGCAGTCCAACTCGGAAGTAAAACAGCCCTCGCAGACCTTGGTGGGTCGTTCATTATCCTCAGCACGACATCCTACGTCATGGCCATTCTTCCGCATATTCTTTCCGGTCGCAAGAACGTTCCGCAGGGCCCGTTCTGGATGGGCAGAGCTGGCTTCTTCGTCAACACAATTTCGGTGCTGCTAATCGTGTTCACGAACGTGATTTTTTGCTTGCCCTATGCGCTGCCTGCGACTGTGCCTGTGGGTGCTCAGAGCATAGCCGTTCCTCGCGATATGGCGCTGACGCCGTTTCCTGCAGGCGATGAACTACAATTCGGTCATACTCATCGGCTGCGTCGCGCTCACGACGTTTTGGTGGATCATACACGGAAGGACCCAGTATCCAGGGCCTCGTCTGCCTCATTTAGACGCGGCGGGGCACAAAATCGACGATGAAATTTGAGGCTGTGGACGTAGTCCTCCATCGCAAAAGTGCTGTAATGCGAGTTGTTATATGCACCCGTGGCCATTGGGGCATTGATTCGCAAGGATTGTTATCAAAGACCGCAGTAAAATTTCGAGAAGATTCTTGCGGTCGGGTACTTGGCTGTGCGTGGTTTTTCCAACTTGCGGAATATCAGTAAATGAGAACATGCGGGACAAGTTTATGTATGGTTGTAATAGTGGGGTCGTAATAATTTGGTGCACATGTCTACACTTTTTTACACCACCTTGCACAATTTCGCAAAAATATTCACCACCTCAGACCCACATGGCCGCGAAGCTCACCACTCCAAATATCCGCTCACTAAAAACCCCCACCCCACTGTTTCGCACAAAATTCACACCCCCCATTTGTAACATGAAAAAGAAAACACTACCCCGAAACAAAAATAAGAATTTGCACTGCCTACATCCAACCTTTTTTTTTCAGTCCACTGAGCTCGGCGCACAGAAATTCACCGGTGAAAAGCTGAAGTCAGTTCAAGGCCAAGAGTGACCTTTTAAATCGATTCCAGAGGAATGCCGGGGACAGTCAATCACAAAAATGCAAGTACAACCAAGTACATAAGACAGAGTCAAGCCTTCAACACCAAATATTGGTATGTTCTTTCGTGTTTTCTTCAATGATATGAATACTTTATCCTTTACTCTTCATGTGCAATCTACAGCCTTGCCTTTAAGTCTCCTCGACTTGCCTTCCAAGTATCTATGTCATAGGTCCACTATAACATTCGCAATCCATCTAAACAGTTGATTTATGATTCAACCTGGCCACTTCAATCTTTAATTTCCTTTCATGTAATGGCTCCAGAACCCACTGACATCTGGCTGTCTAACTCTCGGTATGTCTTTTTCATTACATCCATGTGATTTATTTCAATGACATGGAGGCTCTTATGTTGTGTTCAGTGCCCATTCGTTCAAAGATTCAGAAGGCTGTGACTATGGCCATCTGCTCCCTGCATTATATTGGGGCACGTTCCCAATTCTTCATCTATAACATTGTATGCTGTGAAGCTTGTTTCACAAAAAGACTTTAACTCATGTGTACTTGGGGTCAACATGTGATTGGAACAAAACATTGTATAGGATGGCAGGCGAATAGAGACGCAAATTATACTATTTACCCTGCTAGCATGTTAGCTTTGGGCATGCAGGGTATAAAATAATTCCCTCACTCACGGAACTTTCGATGATCAATTAAAAGTCTCTGGATGGGTTAGACATCCATGATGGAACACAGCAAGACTATGAAGAAGAGGTCAGGAGTTGTGTAGTAGAGTAAACCAAACGAACCTCCTCCCCCTGATGTGGTTGATGGGGTAGATCTATACAAGATCGTAGAGGTGTCAAAGATACAGCTTAACAAGCGAGGGAAACACAGTATCTCATCCGCTGGGAAGGGTATGGGCCCGAGGACAACACATGGGAGCCATTAGAACATCTGGGCGATTCCACAGAGTGTCTTGAGGAGCTCTATGAGATATCCCTGAATGCACTGAAGGAAATGGCCCAGGGATGAAAATGGATCACCACTGGTCAGGACTTGTGGACCAAGAAGCGCAGCGGATGTGAAACCCAAGACAGGTTGCACCTAGAGGGGGGGTAATGTCATGAATCAGCTTTTCATTTACTTCTAGAACCCAAAGCAAACCTGAACAACCCAATTGGTCAATCAGAACTATCTTATCTAGGAGTGCCCTTTTAGGACTCCGATTGGTTTTCAATCAGTTCCCCGACCTACCAGGTTACCGATCAACTCCTCTATGCTCATATACCCCTTCATTTATTCTTCATTTACTCTATCTGTTGCTATTGGACACTGTAAATTAGTTACAGGACTTGAGTATATAAACTGTAGCCACTTTCCTGCACTTTACACTATTCTAGTCCAAACTCTAGACTTATTTGTTTGGTCTCTTTGTGCTTCAGTTGCCCTTGTCATCTCAGAACCCGGAATCTGCTCAGTGCTGACAAATCTGTAGATATACAATCAATTTTCTGGGTCCTAAGTAGTACCACACTATATACAACCTCCTATGATCATCGTGTGAGGTGGTGCTTTTTTCTGTGGGTTGGCCCCAAGGGTGTGTAAAAATAACAGAGAAAACCAGCTGTGTGTTTTTTTTCACCCCTGCACTAGGGTGTGAAAGAAATAGAGAATTAATACCTGAGTGTTTTTTGTTTGCAGAATCCATGTGGTGAATATTTCTACAGATCAAAGGCTATCAATCTTTTTATCTTAGATGGACCAGTGTGATTCTTGTTGTGGGCCGGCCAAGTGGCCAATTTCTTCTTTGCAAAAACTTCCCATAATTATGACCCAGTATTACTCCCATATTTATGGTCTATATACTGTGAAATAATTCATGGCACAATGTTAAAAATACTGCACAGCCTGTTTGGGAAAACACACCTTGAAATGCGTTCAAGAAAAAAAACTCAAGTTGCAAACAAGTCACAAAGCAGGTTGTTTATGTTTGTCAAAATGATGCACCACGTGCTGATGTGAGCAAATGACGCGACTTTGGTCTCAACCCATACTTGTGAGATTACGCCGGACAGCAAAGACGTGCATGTCAAGCAGTTGTGTAAAGTTCAGATGTCATTCATACATCAAATGCTCAACTTACATAGCCGGTCCATGATCACACCCCCCTTCACAGAAACTGGGATAATGCCTCTGAGAGTTCATCGCCTTCTCCTCATCTTGAACCACCTTCGATAATTTCTGGGCCTAAAGGATGATCACTATGCTCACGCCACATTGAACAGTTCAATTGAGCTGGTGGAGAAGGGTAAAAAAAAATCATGGGTGTCAGATATTACCAAGGCTATTACGAGGCTGCCATTGGTTTGCCCTGAATTCGTGTTGACTCGCCAAACCACTGATAACGAGGTTGAGACTTACACGAAACTTGTAAGCAAACTTATGTTAGAATGGTTGCACGACGAAATTTACTCTTCTGATAAGCTCTACCTGATCCACGGCCGTCGGGAACCACAAAAGGACAAATCACCAACCCAAGTTACCTCCTGCATGCAGCATTATCTAACAATGGTCAAGACACAGAAACACTGAGAGGCGCTTACCTCTCTGATGCTGTCAACTCATTTGCTAGCCGTCGAGATCTTGCAGTATGTTGATCATGCGCATCAACCTGTGCCTCGCGACGAGCGACTTTGTAGGTTCTGCAAGAATGAGGTTGAAACATCAGAACATGCCTTGATTACTTGTGAGCATTCAGACTCACTTGTAGAATTAAGAGAAATTTTTCTAGGACAGTCTTTCACCACACTTCCAGACCTGCGTGTCCAGATAATGGAACTCCTCGAACACGGATTTCTTGAGAGCCATTATCTATCCTCGCCCAACGATCGCACTAGCTGCAAAATACGCGTATGAACTCCTGAAGTTGTTCTATACGGTGCCTGTGTGGCGTCGAACTGCTTGAGTGGGGTATTTTCCCATTGATCTGTTGACTTTTTTTTGCTTTCTTCAGGTTCTGATAGTTTCTACTGCGGCGAGCTGGTCCGGACCACCCTACAATCCACTGCGACTGTGAGCTCGGCTAAAGGGCCCAGGGGCAATGGTATAATTACCATGTACACACCCGGGATAACCCCTGGAAACCAGTGTTCCTAAGTGGGACCATGCCGTGTAA
Source organism: Mycena olivaceomarginata (assembly GCA_029378375.1). Classification (NCBI taxonomy): domain Eukaryota; kingdom Fungi; phylum Basidiomycota; class Agaricomycetes; order Agaricales; family Mycenaceae; genus Mycena; species Mycena olivaceomarginata. Next base: position 48,826 of record JARKIC010001019.1, read on the forward strand.
ATCTACCTACCTACCTACCAGAAATTGCTAAGCATGGGTTTCGGGTGTTACGTGTGAAGGCACCCATGAAAAGGTTGCTGGCCAATGGCAGAAAAAGAAAGGTGTGCAATATTTGCTCAGCCTAATCCAGGGGTCGGAAGTATTGAATATGATGAGCTGGGAGAGGTGCAGCCGTTCGTTTAGCACCTATTTCAGCTGTTCAATATTTGACCAGATCTCTTGCAGACCCATACGAAATTTATTCCTACGGTGCGCCCACCGTCCGCAAAGTGGGTCCGGTATTCAAGTCCCTTGTCTTTATCGCACTCAATCCCTCAGGCCCTAATCTTCCCTTGCATGGTGTTTGTGAATACCCTCGTCGAGGATCTCAAATCCAATTCCGAACATTCGGACACTGAGTCAGACTCACAGGGAGATGATGCAATGTTCAGAAACGTAAGTCTTTTTCGCTACTGAGTTGTCGTGGTAACTCATATTGTTGTAGTCCGGTGGTCCACACAAACCGGTGAAACAGTCTACTCAACTTTCAGACTAAATATTTTCCAACTGGGGTAGGGGGCTGCTCAAATAAAAAAATTGAACATGGGTGCACATATAGATCCTGGTGAGAAAATGATATTCTGTCTATAAACTTTGGGTGTGCTCCCAACTGTTGATTTACTATGGATGTTTTGATTGCAACTGGGGCCAGTAAAGTGTGGTCACCGTTGCTGTTGTGGTTTAGCACTGTTGTTGAAGTTGTGTCGGGGAAGTGGGCAACCGGTCAAGTTCGTTCGTCACGCTTGACCCGCCGATGGTATCACCACAATCATATGATTTAGAGGATGTAGTGTGATAGAGTGCTTACAGCCAATGTCAGAACTGAAGGCATGAACAAAATCTGGGTGTTGTGATCATCTGGCACTTCAGGCTTCCAAGGCTCGATGGTGTCTTCACCGAATGCTGAATACTGGGCAATTTCATCCAAATCGACAGGGAGTGTGACACGTGACCCATTTTACCTATTCGACATTTCGGCAGCCGCCGAATTTTTGCGTGACACCTCGAAAATTTCGGCATTTGAACCAAAATTTAGGGAATTTGGGGCCTGTGTGACCACTTGGAGGTTCGACAGAGGCCCGAGTGATGTGTGACCTCGACTAAAGTTCGTGATCGACAGGGGGGTGCATGACGCGTGACTGCCGATTTGAACGAAATAGTACAGTACACAAGACATGCCTTCGCTTCGCTCCGGCGTTGGCGTTGGATATGTGCATGTTTTGTTCACGATTTGAAGCCTAAGGTGGCCAATATTCGAACATGGTTGAGATATCAGATGCATAAATATTTTCTTCTCATGTGAACACTCGGTAAACATATCCACCAAGAAGAAGTAAGGATGCAGTACATAGCTGTAATTATTGTGAGACGCAAAAGAACTTTTCAATAGGCAAAAATTAGAGGCTACACGAGATGGAATTGAGAAGGAGGAACAAAAGCTGAAGTCGTGGCTGAGGAGAGGATCTCACGCCAGACATAATTAATGTACCGGCCAAAACGGTTACGGGAAAGTCGAGTTGTTAAAGCGACACTGGGTTGCTTGGACGTATTTAAATTAGTCAGTACGCACCGAATAAGTTGTTGGAAGTATGGCAAGTTGAAAAGTAATTTTACTCAACTCATGTGTCTCTTTACTGGATCTCAAGCTAGAAGAATGTAGGAAGTTAAACACAGGATAGCGGGGCAAAATGGCATGGACTCACACAACATGATCCGTGAGCCTGATTCCGCATACTGGTTTACGGAAGAGTACTGCCAATGCTCAGCGAAAGATGGTGGATTTATGGACGCTAACATGCTCACCTAGTTTCAAATGTTTGGTATACGTCGCAAAGAGGGTCGATTCGGCAGGCGAAATTAGCGCTGTTTGGGTAAAAAAGAGAACTGATCAAAGCTCTCAGTGGGGTAATAGTGCATGCAGTGGAGACTTGCCGGGAATGGGCGATCACAGTTGAGGGGACCCCCTGGGAACATACGCCTCAGTAAATATGGGGCATTGATGGAGCGAGGTGGACAGCAATCACAGACATACTTAGACTAGACGCGCCAGCCCCAGTTGCAAATCAAGAAAAAAATCAAATATGATTGGAGAAAGAGGGAAAGTCGACCTGACCAGTCTCCGAGCGGAGGGTGAGAAGTGAATAGACCCACCTAGGATGCCTCGGTTCTGGACAGGAAACAGGAGGAAAAGATCGATCCGAAGTGAAATGCCAGAGATCCCTTACCTTTCCAGCGCGTGTGGGCATGGTGAAGAAAATGGACAGCTTTAGTGCAGCCTACAGACAACAGAGATCTGTTATTGATTGGAGCAAACTGGAGGATGGAAAATCGAATGAACAGCGCGATGAGCGAGAGTGCAACAGGTAAGAGATGATGGGGGTGGAGAAGCAAGAAGACGCCCGGTGGAACCTAGCCTTTTGAACGGGTGTTGAGCGGTTTATCGGCGAGGTCGAAAATAAACTACACCCCCAATCTGAAAGTTGATCGGGGAGGTGAAAAAATATAATTGGGGAGCCAGATTTCTGGAGCGAGCTAAATTGTGACGAAAGGGTGGACCCTCAAAATAAAATAGGCAAACCAAGCGCTCAGGCGTCTAAGCTAGTTTGGGATGGAAAGGTCAGCTGAGGTAACAGATGCGGTATTTTCGGGAAAACAAACATGTACATTCTGATTCGAGGGATCTGCTTAATATACGGGTAATAATAATAATAATAATAATAATAATACGGGTAATACGGGTGATGGTGTACGCGGCCTCTCGGACGTTTTCGAGCGCTTTCTTGAAACAAGGAGCGTCCTACCCAGTGATGGTGGCATGTTGGTGCGCGTACTTCAGGCGGTCGGCTTTCAGGCTACCCCAATGTTTTAATTTGAGTGACGTATAACGCGCGCATTGATTGAATGTAAATGGCATCAAAAGCCTTTGCATTGCCAGTCACCACTGATGCACAGCTTCTTGACAGCTTCCGTGATACGGATCCTTTGTCTTTGTCAGCATAGCCTTCTCTGGCACACCAGTGATCCCTCTTGTCGACGGGCCTCCCCGTGAACCGTACGCTGCTCTTCTCAACCACCATTTCCCCGAGCGTCGTCCCTTCATGTCCTTCTTCACCGGCTCTGGAAGTTTCGAAATAAATGGCGGCAGCTTCTACGACGTTCAGGGCAATCAGGTCAACAGCAATCCCGCTGCAATGGGCGAGTCACACAGGGAGGGCGCCAGAGGCGGTACGAGAGGCGCAGCGTCGAATGCAAACCCAGGTGCGTAACGCGCCAGGCCTATATATCAGTCTAATCCAACGATTATAAGGTCGCGGCGGCTTTGGTCAATACTGTGCAATTTCGTTCAATTCGGCACGGGTTGTGACCCGTGACCCAAAATACCGATTCGGCACTTCGGCAACCAACAAATTTTGGCGTGACACCTCCAAAAATTCGGCATTCAAGACGAAATTTTTCGAAAATTCTGCCTTTTTTGCACCTCCAAGGGAGATTTGGCCCTGGTGTCACGCATTTTACATTCGGCACTGGGCGCCGTGACCCGTGACCGAGATTGCGGCACAGGGGGTGCGTGACGCGTGACCGCCGAATTGAACGAAATTGCACAGTACCCTAATACCCAGTATCAAGGGCCGCCAAACCCTCAATACCAAGGACAACCAGACCCTCAGTATCAAGGGCCACCAAACCCTCAATACCAAGGTCCGCCAAACCCCCAATACCAAGGTCCGCCAAACTCTCAAGTCTATGGGTATCGGCCGCCGGCGCCCAGTAAGTCGTTGGATGTTTGTCCTCAAATTCCACTTTATTAACCATTTCATCCAGATCTAGCACGCAATCATAACTATCGGGGGGCACCGCCTTACCTGGACTCGTCAGACTCGGAAGATACAGATACACCACTCTCCCCTCCCTCTCGGTGGTTCAGTCGCACTACCTCCCACATTCAATCGCCTCTGATCTCACCGTTGTGGCCTGCACAACCAGCTCCGGCGCCCGCTCGACCTCATACCCACCGAAGGATTAGACAAGACGATCGTAGCTCAGACTCAGAATCTGATGTTACAGGTATATCTTCAGCTACGACTCGACGGAATATTCGCACTTCCTCCCACAGTCGGCGTCCGCCAACGTCCAACCTCTCTTCCCAGCCGGCGAGCCAGTTCCCGGCGAGCTCATCCTCGCGGCCTACGCAATCACCTCCGGCAATGAACCAATATCCTCCTACTGCGACCACATCTTCGAGGCCTATAGAACCGCCTCCGATATCAATGAGCCAGTACCCCCCCTACCTCGAGCACATTATTTGGGCCTGCGCAACCAGCGCCCGCCACAGCTTCCGCGAATTCTGACAAGCGTATGCCAACCCAAGGTGACGACAGTAGCAGCTATAGCTCACGGCGGGAGGAGGTAGGTATGTCGCTTTACACCAATTCATATATTAAGAGCTCAACCCTTGTCTGCGCAGTTGGCACCGCAAGACATGTCGATATTTGTCGCTCCAGCTCATATCCGGAAGATACAGGTACGCTCGCTCTCAACTATTCGCTGCAGATATAGCGCACTTAATATTGATGTCGGAGTAGAAGTGGGTATGTCGAATGGAAACGGCGGTACTGGAAATGTCCATAGTAAGAGCTCCAGCTCCGACTTAGAGCATATAGGTGCGCTTTCCACGGCTCGCTACACAAAGACATGGTCACTCAACGTTAATGTCCGAACAGGAGTTGCTGTGTTGAATGGAAACGATGCCACAGGAAGTGTGAAAGCTGGAACCTTCGTCATATATTCACCCCATGACAATAGTGCGGAGTACGTGTTTTCATGGATCCAAAACTCTTCCCGATTCACGTTCGCCGTATCAGAACACCGGTCGAGTCTTTTACCCCAGACGACTTGACTTGGATCCAGACCAATTTCGGCATTGGGGGTTGTTCGATGTCCATCTGCCACCCCACTGACACCGCGTCATGGATCGAAGACAATTGGGACGGCCATCTGCTCACTTCGATCCGAAACAGTGGTTGTGGCGGGCCTTTTGCTTGGATGCTTTCACCAACAGAGCCTGCCTTGGCGATATTTGGATATTACAATGAACCAATCGTCGTCAACATGGCACAAACGCTCGCAGAGGCGTCAGGATTTGCCGTGGTAATTCGGCCTGCCGGCGATAATCCTGCATTAACTTTATTGTGCGGTCGCTTGTTTACTATTCCTTAGTCGGTACCGACGTATTCAACCAGGACTCATGACGCGAATCACCAGAATGGACATGTCCATTTCAACAACAATGCAGGTGGTAACAACAATGAGACGGGACACGATGCAGATGAAGGTGACAGGATCAACGAGGTAGAACGTATTCCTGGGGAGCCGGATAACGGCGGGAGAAGGGATGCTGACCTCAATGGTGCGGTACCCGCTGAGAATGGGTTGAAGACGGCGGATCACCAACCAAACCGGAATGGCGGTGCCCAGGCCCCTGGAGGTGGAGATGGAGGTGGGAGCGGAGGAGATCCCACTACGGTAGATGGGAAATGGGATAGTCCGGTTCACAGCACGACGGTCACGCTTCGCCTCAAACTCGACACAGCTCGTACGTACGAGGTCACTATTAGCTACACTTTTCAGGTACTGTACTATTTCATTCAATTCGTTGTCACGCGTCACACCCACTTTTTTTTATTGCGGCAATAATTTTTTCTCGATTTGTCGGATTTCTTTTGGATTTTAATTGTATCAAAAATTCCGAATCGAACACGAATTGATCGAAATAGTACAGTAAACTGCTTTTAAAACTGCAATTTATACCCTGATCATTCTTCAGTTCGCAATCAACCGGGACACGAAAAAACCGATTGATCTCGACAAACCGAACCTCCCGGTTTTACGGTCCGAAGTCATTGCCCATGTCGATTTTGAAATCGAAACTCGACCGCGCGAAACTCAAGTCGATCGCTCCTATGCAAGCATCGGCTTTGTGGCACATCGGAATAAGTCGATTTCTCGACGGGAATTGTGAGTACTTCTTGGATTCTGTTCGGATTTCGTCCGATGTATGTTAGCCTGCCCCGAGATTTTGACCGTCCGGGCAAAGTTTTCAAGCGCGGGCAGCAGCGGCAGGTTCAGATGGGAGCTCAAGGTACTGCTGGATGGTCCCACCTAGGTCCCATGGTGGCGGCAACTCTCTCTCGTAACGTCAACAAGACCACCATATTGGAGGCCACCGATGACAAGGTACGGTGTTCGATGTTTGTTTCTTCTGGTCCTCAATGAATTTCGTCGAGGTTATGCCAAAATGCCGCGTGGATCACGAACCGGGGGACAAATGGAACCGACCCAACGAATCGTACTCATCGTATAATATCGCCTACCAGCTGCAGGACATACACTTGGATTCCGAGGGGTCGGATGTCGATCCCTTGGAATTCAAAGTCGGTATGGGCATAAATCTTCGACCACCGGCAAGTGATGCTCCATTTGAGTGATCACGACTGGCCATTTGCTAACCAACTGCAGGGCTCAGAGGAACCGCTTCCGAAAATATCGTTCATAAGTCGCAATCAGATCTTGATTTGGGTTTTGGATCGAAAGTTGAAGGCCCAAATACGTGGAATCATGGTGGTAATGAGTGTCAGTTCAATCTGTTTCTCGACTATGAAGCTAACTTGACGGCCATGCCAGAGTTCTCTCGACGACATTTGCATTAAAAAAGGGCAATCCATATTAGAAGAGCAGGAGATCGAACTGGGCACTGATGTGCTCATAAATACGAAAAAAAGTAAGTGCTTCCAATTTTAATCCTCTGCCAATATCGCTCAACTCTGAACCTGACTTTTTATGTTTAGCCAACCCAGGAGAAGATAAAGGGGAAACCATATCTCTTTCCTGTGCGCAAGTGACGAAGCAAACTGAATCCAGTTCAAATAAATTGCGAGCGGGATTTTCGTCGTTTTTCACGAAAGCCCAACAGCCCGCAGTCACTCCTCCCGTTGAAATCAGACCACACGAATATTTGGCGCGGGGTTGGCTTGCTAATAAGAACGAGTGGCGAAAGGTTCTGTGGCCTGCACTTGACAAAGAGTTCCGAGCCGCCAGATTCGAAGGGACGGCGCCTGTCTGGGAAAATCAGCTCCAGTGGAAGCACGATCAAGCTACGACTGGAACAACCGCAGGGCCTTAGAAGTGGGGAAACTGGATCTACGAAAATCATCACTGATACTTACCTGAATTTTCGTTTCGAAATCCCAGTAATATATTAATTAGCTGGTTGAAAAGTTGGAGGTAGCATTCCGGCGGAAGATGGTAAGTAAGAAATTGCAGGTTCGCTGGAAAGCACAAGAAAGCATACCGAAAGCATAATTCTCGTAGACTCGGAGGTCAATGATTAGAAGAGGCATGGGGCTTCAAGGGTGGGGAGGTGGAGACACAGTTTCAACTGTTTTTAGCCAAGCTACCAGGCGAATTTTGGTAGCTCATGAGTCAGCCGCAGGTTGAATGGCCATTAGGGGAGCTCAAAGTAAACCTTCGCCGGACGCTTTTTTCGCTTTTTCGCCGGAACGCTTTTTCTCATGTCAAAGTTTCGTGATCTAGAGCAGTCACATCAAAAACCATCAAAAGTGCCTCGTCATCGCCGACAACGTCCAAACAGCATTGCTCGTCGTGTCCCCCGACGTCAGCACTCAAAATTTTCGTCCGATTCTCTTCAATTCCAAGGCCGGCTCATAGTATGGTGTCATTGCGACTTTTGGCTGCTTCCATTGCGACATACACCTCCAACGTCGGTCTAGCCCTCAAATAGTTGGTACCCGACGTTGCGTGATGCGCCCGCAAGCGTCGCACTCACCATTGCCCGGAGTCATCAATGTTTCGGTCGTGGGTGATTGATGAGTGATGTGACGGCTTGAAGTTGACGTGAGAGAAAAGCGTTCCGGCGAAAAAGCGAAAAAGCGTCCGGCGAAGTCTACTTTGAGCTCCCCTATTGGATTGCAGGAATCCAGCAGTCAGGCAAGCGCCGAGAGGTGACAAGCCGCTTGTGGCGGCACATCACATCACCGGCGCTTATTACAGCGCTTACACCTAACAAATCTTCATCTCTTTATCTCGTCTTCCCCCCCGAACCCGACTGATCAGCTCCCCAGTACGAGATCATCCATAAGCCCATCGATAGAAACCACTTTGGCCGGAAAGAAAAAGCTGTCTACCCGCCCTGACGGGCGAAACAAGACAAACTCATCAAGTCTCGGACTATACGATTAGATAAAAGATAAATTTCCGAGTATGCGTTGAGATCCAAGAGAACGCACTGGATGTGTCGAGCGGGCTTCCAATCTCTAATTTCCTTGAACATGTCTTCGTCGTCCGCTGATTGCAGCCCAACGTCAAGATCGGTTGGTGTCGCTCTATGAAACCAAGTAAATTTCTGAACATGCATTGCCATTCTAGGTAACGCACTGCATCGGCTCGAACATGTCGGCAAAATTCTCGTCGTTCGCAGGCGAGGCTGGCAAAGACTGGTCGATCTACGTAGAATCGGCCGAATGGAGGACGTGGAGACGGCGGGCGAGGTAGCATCCTTGGGTGAGGGTGAATCGGCAGGAACCAGATATTTTCTGTTCTCGGGATTTTGCCGTATCCCCGTGTTCAACCGGTTCGCAATTCGGGTTCGATCCGCTTGAGCGCTGGCCGCAGTGTATTGAAGTTCGCGTCATCTGGAAGTCGTCTCTCGGTCACGGCCATTCCGAATGCAATGGTGTACATCACGCAATCCACATCGTTCCCTTGTTGTGGAACGGGTGATGCGATCTGAATTATAATTTATACAAGGGACTGGTCGGCCGCTTCGCGGCCTCCCATCCCCTTTTGTGAAAGTTATTCACTCTTCAAGGGTAACGTACCAGTCAAATCTATGGTCCACTTGGTTGAATTGAGCTGTGTTGAATTAGGTTGGCTATTCACTGCGCAGGATTTGGTGTATTTCTGTTCTCTTTCGAATGTAATTTCAATTCTGTCGAAGGTGTTTGTTCCAAATCCAGGGGAAATCACCAATGAGTTGAAATTTTACACAGCAACAAAAACTGGAGTTTATCTGTCTGACTTCGTTGAATTAAGCTTAGTCGATTCGAGTATTCATTGTGAGGTCCACAAAGGATCCTTTCGACCCTACCATTAAATTCTGACCTCAAGAGGTGAAGGTTTTTCAAATTGAACTTATCTGTAGGACATCTGTTAATTTTTGTACAAGACATGCCTTCGCTTCGCTCCGGCATAAGTGCTAACTCTGCCACCCTCGATGTGACAGCCAACCAACCGTCGTTGAAAAACTATTGAAGGACAGTGTACTGTCATTATGTGCCCGTCAACTCCCTGACAGAGGTGAACAGCTGTTCAAAAGTCTGGACGTATTCAAAAAATTCATGAATTCACTCAAAGTATTTACATAAATAGTGTGGGCCATACATCCAACGTTCGAACTCGCCTCTTTCATCGGTCACAATTGCAGATTACTGCATGACGCACCACTAATTAAATCAGGGAGCGAACACAGAATGGTGGGCAAAGAAATAAGCTCCCATCCACGGGCCAATAGAGACTAAAACGACTAGCAAAAACTGGATGGTCAGCCAAAGGAGCGGTGTGAAAAGATGCATCTTACCAGAGCGCAGCTCGAATGAGAGTGACCTATAATACCAATGTTGACTTGCTTGTGAGCATTGTGCACGAGCACATATGAACTTGTTTCGATACTCACCTTGCTGGCAGGGCTCAAACGTAAAACTGCGGTGCGGATGTATGCATTCCGGAATAAGTTAGTATAGTATTTACGGGGTTGAGTAAAAGATGAAACATCACACCAACATCGCATACCATCTCTTGCAGGAAGAGCAAAACGTCATACTCAAAGATATTTTGATAGTCCTCGCACACGTCGCGGATACGCTCGGACCGATACGGGGGCAGCAGGTGATGAATTGAGTACAACAGACATACATGATCAAACTTGACAGAAATAGTATGTCAGTATCGGATTCGATGCGAGAGCATGAAACAGCTTGCCAGAAAGGTATTCTGTGGGCGCTCGTGAGAACGTTCAGCGCCGAAACCGAATCAGAATAAACTGCGTCTGGCAGACGTGTTGAGGGTAGAGCTGATGCGGTCCTTGATGGACAGCGGGGGGTCGATGGCGATGCCGCCCAAATCACAAAATCTGAATGTTAGCATCACATTGGGTTGAAGGAGCTGTGAGAAGGGACTTAGTGGAGGTAAGGATCAACGAAACACGTAGGGCGGCTCACAGGAATGCGAAAATCGAATAAACCATTTGCATTCTGCCCTACTGTGGCACGGGGATGGCACGACGTCGCAAAGGGTTCGACAATCTGAAGTTGAAAATGTAATTCAAAGTATAAAAATTGGAGCGGACTCACGGGGCGCGTCGGAAGTCAAGAAATGACACGAATATACACTGATAGACCACTAGAGGAACCCAAGGGCACGAACACATTACCTCATCGATGCAGGACATTGCTTATCTCAGCGCGTGCGGCCACGGCGACCGGCTGCGACCAGCCCTATACACACAACCAGGATGGTTAGATAATTGAGGCGGGGATTGTACGAACGGCGAGATGAGCGAGAGCGCCGTAGGGAAATTCGCTAATAGAGTGGAGAAGCAATAAGAGGCCGAGGGGAGCCTAGCCTTTGAGCGCGGTCAGGACGATCGACGAGGTCCTTCTTTTCGCAAAAAATAGAAAGAGCATACTGTACCAAGTGTTGTGAGACAATGTGTGCTCTTAAGGTCGCCCTGGGATAGTTGTAGTCAGTGGTTGGGTTCGAAAAACCATGTGGAACTGGAAAGGCGGCGCACCGAATCGTGGGGATGATGGTTAGGGAGATTTGGGAACAACCGTGCCCCGGCCTATTGTGCGGGCTGATGAATCAAATATGTGATGATTTCGACGTCATAATTTACGCACTTGGATATAATTGGCGGTTCTGTGGCCAAGCGTTATCGCCTCAATGCACAGCGGTATCATCGGACCAGAGCAAACATGGACAATCTAATTCGAGGCGTCTGCGAGTAATCTTGACGTTCCTTGAGTTGGGTCTGGCGGGCCGGGGATGATTCAGAGGGCAAGATCCATGGCATACGTGGCGTGGAACAGAAGGGAGCACGGGGGGAAGAAGTGAGAGCGGAGAGGCGGAGATGATGGTGGGAGAACAAAAGGAGCGATTTACTCGACAGCCTGCCTTTTACACGGCCCTGAAGCGGCTGATCGGGGATGTTGGAGTTGGTAAGCGCCACGGCGTCTGGGCTAAATTTTGATACAGTGGGTCAGCTGAGATAGCAATTGGGGTAATGTCGGCGGAACAAAGAGGTGCAATCTGATTCGAGGCATCTGCTTAATACATGAGGTATATCTGTTAATTTTTTTCCAGCGGTTGATTACATTTGACACTATTTACACCAGGAGGAACATGTTGGCCGCGTGCCGCCTTTGTTTCGATGGGGTGAGAGACATCTGTCAAAATTAGCGCCAGGGCAGTGTCTGTCAAAGTTATAGTTCGCCGCGGCCAGTTTGATACCTGTCATGTCTGTCAAGTTTGCTGGAAGAATGACGTCAACGTGACGTGTTGCCGCGTGCCGGATGCTGATTGCCTGTGAGCCGGTGGGAGGAGAGCGCTCGGGAATCACCTGCAAGGGGGTGCTTTTTTCGAATTTTTGGAACATACGCTGATTTTAACTTAAAATTGGCCCAGGAATCCGAATCCGAAGTCAAAAAGTTCACCCGACCTGTAGTTCAAAAGATACAGCCACTTTTGTCTGAAAAATAATCATATTTTTGCTTTCAATTTTTTTTCGACAAATTGGCTCAATCCGCGCAACTTTCGAAAAAAAAATTCAGCAAGGTTGAACCAACCAACATAATAATGATGTCATAAATTCCCTTATATAGGAATTGATCACCCCAAAAGGGGAAGTGATAAAAGTCCCCATATCTTTCCAACCGTTGCCCCGGCGAGCTTTTGGAGGTCAGATTCAGATTGCCAGCCCTCATTTTCAGCCCAAATCAGCGTATGTTCCATTTGTAACTTTTCTGGATCCCCTTGATCACCTGCCAAGTAATATATCAGCGGAGCTTAAAAAGCTTCGGACAGACGGACACACGTTATTTTATAAAGAGAGTGACTGCGAGGACGATGCCCTGAAAATAAAACTCACCTCACTGTTGTCCTCCGGAGCTATCCACGGTGCAGGAAGAGGGGTGCCATACCGCTGATGATGCTCCCAGCTCAACATCTCAAGGAGCCTGCCATGAATGGCTGCGACCCGACTTTTGGCACCCGTTAATCTTTGACAGATGCTGTCGTATATCCTGATCTTCCACTTTGAAAAGAACACAACGGCCAGAAGCCAATGTTCCATCCGCCTCCAGTATATGGGAAGGATGAGTGTTTCGGTCTCGAAAATGTTGAACTGGACACAACACTTCGGAGTGAGCATGGCACCGAATATCTTCAACCAGCAAGTCCGCACCTGAAACCAAAGTTCGGGAACACCCTTCCTCGAGTTGCTGGGTTGCGGTGGCCGCATGCTCAATGCACGGTTTTCGAGGTCGCGCAAGGGTAACCAGAGGTTCCGAGAACTCCCTCTCCGCTATGTGGAATGGTCTGCTAGAGAGCTGCGCTCCTCCTTCGCGCTCCTCCCAATCGGCCGTATAAAGGAAAAAAAAACCCATCTACCACTCCGTCTGAGACAAGTCCCCCATTCATGAGGTTTTGAAAGTGAGCGGAAATCGTGTTCCTGATTCCCCACTGCTGGAATAAATTCTGTGGAGCCAGGATAAGCTCACCAACACCGACATCGAGCTTCACAATAGTATCATATTGCTGATGCGCAGGCCCCGATGACTTGAGAGAAGCAGTGATAGGGTTCTGAACGGCTTTTAGCCAGGAGGACCGGGCAACTTTGATCTCACGGGGCGTTCCTATTTTGAGTTCGAAGCAACTACTGATGACACTTTTCTACTATGTTAGCGGACATCGGCTTCTATTTCTCACTGCCTGCCTTCGAGCCGTTCCCTTTACAAAACACCATCTTTATCATACTAATATCGTTCCAGGATAGCTGGTCGTTCCTTGCAACCAATCACTATTAGCAACACAATGAAATCTACGACTGAAGTGGACAATTTGAACGGTTATGTCCCTCCTGCCGGCACAGACTACATTTGTATGTCCTTCCAACCCGAGATGCGGAAGCCGATGCAGGGTCTAGCCCAGCTCGCATGGTTGCCCTTGTAGTCCTTGCTACCCCACCTCCCCTTTGCTGACCCTCGCGAGCATTGGTAAGGCGAGCAGTACGTGGCCGGCCCTTGTGGGAGATGACTGGCGGGTCAATTATCTGTTCTTGGCGGGTCTCATCAATATTCCTCTGACTATTTGCAACATCCAGATTAGCAAAGCTCCGTGGGTGAAAGATGGCGGACATACTGCAATCTTCCAAGGCTATCAAGAAGGTCCGCAACCTGTTCTCGGGTCTGAATTCCAGCGATGAGGGGGCGTATCGCAGCCTGGACATTATGGAAAACATCGCGAGCTGGGACTGTTTGGGTCTGCGGAGGTGGCGTTGCTTCGTGAGACATGCTAACGAGAGGATTTGACTCAAAGGCGGATCGTATGGTTCTCGTTGGCAACCTAAATTCTTGCGGACCAAGTTCACGCATCCGACAAACAGCGGGAACAGATTCAACGGCTGCTCCAGGATCCTGATACCATCTGTGGAATATTTTATCACTAGATAGAATGCAGAGTATATCGAACACAGACCTCGGGCGAATTAAGGAAATGTGAAACGGCAGGTTCTGAACATCGATCCATGCACGGAAAAAGTGGCGACAGGGAATGCCAAGGTTTGACGGCATACAACAGTCACAGATATACCGTCCATCGAGCAAGATGGCAATGTACCGGTAGACTCGTGCTTCACAAGCAGAAGATGGCGCACCGAAAGACCTCGTTTGTGACAAGTTGGATTAACCATTTCGCGGAAATGTGAGCCTAGTATATTCTCCCCCAAAAGTCACCCTCATTGTACCCAAGGCCTCCAACCCTCAAGACATTGTTGAAATATTCTGTTTGGAGGCACGTACTACCCCCCAACATTTATGACCTAGCCAATACCTAAAGTAGTTCTCTTCAGGTGATCCCCACAAAGTGGGAACTTTTGGGTGTATTCGGAACGACAGTCAGGACCAACTGCTGGAGTTGCCGATAAAAATTGCTTTCCCATCCCTTTTCTTCCAAACAACTACACTCCTCAATTTCACCTATCTAAATAAGCAGCAGTGAATTCCGATGGACGTCATGCCATCAAAAGAAAGTTCTGGGCACAGCCACCACATCGACCTACTTAGTGTGGGTGTGTAATCTATCAGCGATCAACAACAATTGAAGGTCCATCACTTCACTTCACTTCACTTCACTTCACTTCACTTCACTTCACTCTCTTTATAAGATTATGCGTGTCTGTCTGAAGCCATTTCAAACCCCACTTTTGAGAGATCAGGCCCGACGCTTTGGAAGCGCTGGTTCCAGACCTTTGGAAGCGCTCAATAAACGGCGTTTCCTCGCGGCTTTTGGCCCCATGATCAGCTTTAAGCACGCGCGCGCCTATAAAAGTGTACACAAGGCCAAACTCCACTTTTCGCTCACCGTTAAAGTGTCTGAGGCGCTAATTCAAGCGATTTAAAACTCCGCTTTTGACCATTGTCACTCGAGTCTGTCGATACTTATCATTTTTTGAGAGGCGCCGCCTGGGCGCTAAATGAGCGCCGATCTATTGAGCCTGTCAAACTTTTGACCTTTCCTATTTCATCCATCTCTCTCCTTGCGCTCGGGCTCCATCGATCTTCCCGCAGAAAACTTTGATTACACCCTATGACATTGATCCCTTGACGCTTCTTTCTAATAATGTTCAAACAATTGCCCAGTTTCAACCAGTGACTTGACATAGCAATCCGCGCATTTAGTCCGCGAGCGCCCAGAATGCACCAAACAGTCAGACCCTTTCTGTGACTTTCCCTGCCATTACTGCGCCTCAGCAATTCGACGTTTAGTGTCTGTCTTCCTTCACAGGACACTGGCATTGAACGAACACCTGTCGGCTGACACCGCTGGATCGCTAGATCATCTACAAAATGCCCCAGTCCCCGACAGAGTCCAGCGATGCTGAAACGGACATGGAACGCCGTCGTCGCCTCCAACGTGAAGCACAACGACAACGCCGCAATCGCAAGGACAGCCTGGACCGTGAGGAAAGACGGAATCAAGACACCGGTGCTCGGAGAATTGCCCGCTCTATTTTATCAACCGACAGGATTGAACAAATTCGCAGTGAAGATACAGTCGCACGAGCTCAACAACGGAGTAACGTCCGTAACACCTGCTCCACAGATGCTCAGTGGTGGGATCGCGTCGCTGTTCTCAACAAGTCCGAAGTCGCACAGCCCTTAGGCCTTATGTGGAACCGAAGTTGTAAAATATGCGGTATTGTGGTGCGCTGTCGATTCCTTCAATCTTTGACTTATGTCTTCTAAACGGACTTG
Organism: Mycena olivaceomarginata; assembly: GCA_029378375.1. Lineage (NCBI taxonomy): Eukaryota > Fungi > Basidiomycota > Agaricomycetes > Agaricales > Mycenaceae > Mycena > Mycena olivaceomarginata. The sequence continues at coordinate 64,470 of JARKIC010001019.1, forward strand.
AACAGGCGCTGACAGGCGAAAGAATACATGATCAGTGCTTTGTTTGTGGACCGAAGGGCGTTCATTATCAACCACTACTCCCACCCTATCCTTCTGAGTGGGATTTCTTCATCGATGATCGCAAAACTGCCGCCATCTCACGCAAACTCAACAATATTTTCACGCTTACTGCTATTGGAGTCTACGACGGAGATTTTATGAAATTCCCTGACGGCATTGCAGCTGTTACTCTGGCTGGTGGACGTACATATCATCGAATGCTTCCCGCCCACGAGGGCCAGCACGCCATCAGATGGTTCCTACATGATCCCTGGGCCATGTTCATGAAGGGGGCTGAATTTGACATTCCAAACTCCTGGATTCACAGCACACTAGCAGGTCAAGAGCGGGTCAACCCGTTCATAGCTGAACTTGAGAATCTCAACATCTATGACGACAGCGATGACATAGCTCTACACATTGAGCATGCGGACAGCATCACCAACGAAAATTGCAGCCATTGTTTCCCTAGCTCCGGCTTCTCCACCGTCGCGCCGCAAGTTAGTCATAAAACGGAAGGGGGGTGATGGCCCTGTGTTCCTGGATCTCCTCTCACCGCTGGTGGAGCCATTGCACTACTTGCTGCTGCTCCCTCACGGCACCTTGGGATGGTCACCAAGTCGTCTGACTTCGGATGGTAAAAAATTTAGCCAGGCACGTTGGTACCGAACCCGATTCTTCATGAACGCCCAACAGATGTCTAAGTTCTCGCGGTTAACCGGTGAGAAGTTCAATGTTCTCTATTTTCCTGCTGATCTCTTCCAGGAGAATATTTGGTGGATGCTTGGAGGGCAGTTGAAGAGGCTCGACTAACGTACTTACGCCACAATCAACACTCGGATGAAGAGCCAGTGGAGGATGTTCGATTACCTTCCACATTTATCCATTCACCTGCTTGGTCTTCAGCAAATATTTCCGACTGTCTGGCTCTTCGCAAAGCTCTTGGTCCAGTAACCCTCTTCATCACTTTCACTACCAATCCGCGTTGGCCCGAGATAACTTCTCAATTGCAGCCCAGTCAATCAGCTAATGACCGTCCCGATCTCATTGTCTGCGTCTTTCAGCAATATCTGTCGGCCCTAATGAAGGACATAAAGAAACTTTTTGGTCCCATCCTCTATTACATTCGTGTCACAGAGTTTCAGAAGCGAGGTCTCCCACACGAACACATAGCTGTTGCTCTGAAGAATGTCCCAAAGTCACCCGAGGATATTGATAAATTTCTCAGCGCAGAGTTGCCTCGGGATCCCGGTCCACTACGGGACGCTGTGAGGCGCCACATGACCCACATTCATGACCCTGCAAAGACATACCACAGATGTGGCTGGCCACGCAGTTGCCAATACGGATTTCCAAAACAGGTCAAAGCCCAATCATCATTCAATGAACGCGGTACGTTCTGTCCTCCTGTCATCAATTACCTCACTCAATCATCCGTGAATCACCTAGGATATTTTGAACATCGCCGGCGGCTTGCTGAAGATCAGTTCATTGTCTCACACGTACCATGGCTCATCTTAAAGTATGACTGCCACATCAACGTGGAGTTTTCCACCGGTGTCGCCCTGTTCCAGTATCTCTTCAAATATTTTTTCAAATCACTGGATCAGGCAAATTGGAGAATCTATAAGCAGCCTTCTGAACTACCCGAATCTGGAGCTCAGGGACGAAAACCTGTTGATGAAATTCGGGACTATGAACGTGGACGGTATCTTTCCAGTATCGAAGCTGTAACACGGCTTGCTTCTTTCCACATATCCCAGAAGCAACCTGGAGTGAAACGGCTCCCAGTACACTTACCTGGTCGACAATACGGACAGATGGCCCGAAAGAATGGGAGCGAATCAGATGCCACTCTGTTGGTTCGATATATGGCGCGTTCTCGCCATCCTGACCTTGATAGCATGACCTATGTCGAGTTTGGTTCAAAATGTCGACTCGAAAAACACGATCCAGGTGTAGAAATGCATCCTCTTCAAGTTCTTGAGGACGAGCATCCAGGACGACCCCGGATGCGCATTCGTTTTTACGGACAGGGCCACATCGGAGTCTGCCGCATCCAAATGGTATATCCCCGGCATGGCGATGTTTTCTACCTTCGTGCTCTCTTGCTCCACCGCAGTGCTCGTGACTGGACTGACTTACGTACCATTGACGGCGTTACGCATGGTACATACCAGGAGGCTGCGAGAGCCATGGGCCTGTTTGACAATCGTGATGAAGGTATCATGGCCTTCGAAGAATTGCTGGAATCTGGGGCAGCACCAGCCCAGCTTCGATGGATATTCGCTCTCCTTGCAGTGGAAGGAAGTCCCGCAATCACAATCTGGGAAACACATGAGTGTGCTTTGTCCGCAGATATCAAAGATCGCATGCAACGGGTAACTGCAAGCCCACCGGCCGAATTGGTCCGAAACGAACTTCTAATTCAACTGCAGCACCTGCTCCAGGGTCTTGGCAGGTCATTAACAGAGATCGGGCTTCCGGAGCCGACCGAACGACAGCAGGAAGTCGACGCTGAGCGCCTTCGTTGGGGCGGCGACCCAAGTAACCTGTGTGCCTTTGAGGATGGCCTGACATCTGAGCAGGTGTGCAAATATTTTGTATGCTTTTTCGCACTCAAAAACTTCACAGAGAACAATTTATGACCGCATCATGCATATCGCCACGCTGGAATCTTCTCAACCCATTCATGTGGATGGCCGTGCAGGTAGAGGAAAGACATATGTTCTGTACCCGGTCATCGGGGCACTGCGAAAACTGGACGAGATTGTTCTCCTCTCTGCATCGTCTGCCTTCGCCGCGAAAAAACTATCCGGGCGGCCGAACAACGCATTACCTGTATGGCATTCCTGTCGATGAATATAATCCACACATCAAATCTTCAGTTGGGCCTAGGAGCGACCGCGCGCGACTTCTTCAGGCTGCTAAATGCCATGTCATTGATGAAATTGGTGGCCTCCATTTCAAAGCATTTGACTGCGCAGATCGGCTGATGCGTTCTCTGACGGGTCAAAATCGTATTTGGGGAGGCCATATGTTGATTACAGTTGGAGACTTTCGCCAAGTAAGTCAGATGCGAGAACTGTTGTGTATGTAATTTGAATGTGTCCAGGTTGCACCCGTGGTTCGCTTTGGGGGCCGCACCGCAATTTGCAAGGCGTCAATCCGCACTCAACCAGTGTTCAGACATTTTGAGGTTTTGAAATTGGAAACTTCAATGCGTCAAGGAAGCGATCCAGCCTTCTCCTCATTTCTGGATTCAATTGGCGACGATCATTTGCACGCTTCGGTCGATCTTGGACGTCTCAACCATACACAATCTATCCGAGAGCTCATCAACTTTGTCTTTCCCCCAACTATCGTCGCCGACCCGGCTGTGTGCATTATGCGCGCCATTTTAAGCCCGTCCAATGCATTCGTTGATGAGTTCAATTCAACCATCCTCGGGACGGTCCCTGGAGAAGCCCATTGCTACGTCAGTAGCGACTCGATCGAGGATAGTAGCGATGGGTCAAATGGGGGCAGTATTTACAGATCCGGAATTCCTTAACTCCCTCAAGGAGCCGGGGATACCTCCGCATGAGCTGCTGCTCAAGATAGGCGCCATTTGTAGACTGACTCGAAATTTCGACGCCTCCCGAGGACTCACAAAAAATACTCGAGTAATCGTTCGGAACCTCCTTCGTCACACAGTGGAAGTTGAAACTATCTCTTCTGTGGTTGCCGGCAGAGTCGTGGATCCGGTAGGTTCAGTTCTTATCTCGCAACCATCTGATTCAACCCTGACAGACGCGGCTTCACATTCCCCGCATCAACTGCCATTTTCAACCTCAGGGTTTCGAATTCACAGTCCATCGAAAACAGATACCTCTCGCTCTGTGTTACGCAACGACGTTCAATGGTTGTCAAGGTCTAACCGTGCAAAGATTGGGCCTTGATCTACGGAGAGAGGTTTTCTCTCATGGTCAACTGTACTCTGCGATGACTCGCGTGCCTGACTCCGCAAATGTGTTAATTCTCAAATACGAGGGGGAACTGTCTACACTTACGACTAATATTGTCTGGGAGGAATTGCTATTGTAAATTAATTGTATACTTCTCACTCTGAAACCATTCAAGCTCAGCCTATGCAAAAAAGGGGATGACGACCCGCGGAGCGTCAACCGCTTGTGATATATCAAAACCTACAACTTGTAGGTGAATTTAATGTATCACCTCATGGTCATTTCTCAGGCTATCAGGCCATTTGATTCTACGGTTGTCGCTGCTCAGCACAACCATGACGGAAATCTGCATTTGGATAGCATCAATCAACAGTTGTGCATGTCACGATCAACTGTGATCAACCCTCATTGATGTTGTCGGCGATGATGATCACAAAATATGCTTCAAAAATCATGAAAAAATATGGGATATGGAGGGTACATCTACAATATACATGACAGAGTAACTAGTGTACGTGTTGGAAAACAAATGTAAAAACAACATATTTTATATCAAATCGCACATGTGCATACACTGCCACGGCTGCGAGCAGTTGCGCACTCTGTCCCACTAGCCGTTGGTAGCCACAGTGCTGGGCCGACCCACACTACCTGCCTGTTGCCCATCGGACCACCTGCTGCCTACCTGCCGCCCACCTGCTGCCCGCCGCTGCCTGCTGCTGCCCCCAGCTCCCCATCCACTGCTCCCAGCTCCCCATCCACTGCTCCTGGCTCCCTGTCTGCTGCTCCCAGCTCCCTGCCCATCCACTTGCTGTTCGTATCCACAGCACCAGGTGAGCTCACTCTGCCTGCCTGGCACCTGCTTGACCTCCTGCCATGCTGCCCTGGCCCACCGTGCTCCCTGCTGCCTGCCAGCCATTCCCTGGCTGCATGCTGCTGCTGCACCGCATACTGGCACAGTGCAGAGGTGATCACTGCAGTGTGCATCACCGTGCTGCCTTGCCGTGAGCTGGATATGGCCATGAACTGTAGTGCAGGTTGTGCGGTCTTACAAAGTTGGAGTCTGTTTTTCGGCGCGAGCTTGGACACCAGGAGTTGCAAGTGCGAGTGGGGATGAGGCAAGGACATGCAGTGCAGACAGCGCACTGGTCAATGTTGGGTGTGCTCGTGCTCCTGCCGGTGGTACTGCACTCGTGCGGTGGGTCCTGCTTCATAACACCAGCTCGTGGTGGGGGGATCACGCCAATCCATTCTGCATACCCACTCCTCATGCCTCCCCACGCCCACCACATGCCCTGCCCTACCAATGTAGAGGTAGAGGGCAGAGTTTGAGGTGGAGCAGCACGTCTGTCACAGAGCAGTGCTCGTGCAGAGCATGACCAGGGTCTCGAGTGGCACGCCATAGGGATTGTCGGATGGCACCTACAATACATGCAAAGTTGATATGTGCTGTGCTGGCACTTATGCCTCATATGAAGGGGCACTGAAAAGATGTGCCCGCACAGCGACCAGCTGATGGGAAGATCTAGATAAGCATATGAGAGGATTGTAACAACTGAAGACGTACCTAGGTACATGAAAAGTGAGCTCCGCTGCTCTCTCTCCAGCTGGTTTGTCTGTTCTGACCATTTTGCCACACAGGACAACAAAATTCTGAGCTGCAGGTAGAAAAAAGGAGACAACCTTCTCTTAGATCAGGGGACTGTAAGAAGATGACATTTGGACACATTGGAGAAAGCAGGGCTGAGTGCGAGCTCAATATGTAGCAGGAGGTAGAAGCATCCATAACATAGGATCCATCCAGCGAAAATGCTTCAAAGGTGGGGAGCAGACAGCTGGAGGTACAACATTTACATTTGAGAACAAGTCAATAACATGTAAAATCACCTTGATAACCTCCAACATCGCTCGAAATTCAGGGTTTGGCATCAGAAATCTGTTCTATGACTCAAACCAATTTACAGGATATGTAGCTTTTGAATTATTAAAGCCTGGGTAAATTTTTTGAAGTCATAACAACACAGTTTGGTGGAAGAAAAGGTTGAAACCACTATGGCTTTTGGGCTGTCCGATGGTGACTCTGCTGCAACATTTCAACCAGCCTCAAATTGCTGTAAGGGCAACCTTAAGCTCAGCATAGGGTGCAGAGACTAGCGGGGGAATCCGAACAATAAATATAGGCACTAGAATACAGGAGTGGGAATACTGTGCACCTAGTGGGGGAATCCAAAGAGAAGAAAGGATGGGGACTCCCTTGCTAGGTGAACCTTATCTCTCTTTTATAAAATTACAGATGTCTGTCTGAAGCCCTTCAAGCTCCTTTCATGGATTTTTCGACCCGAGACTTTGGGCACTTGTATGGTACCAGAACTACATGGTACAAAAACTCCCACCGCAAGTGCTTATTCTTTGCTGCCCTGGCAGTTTGAGCCTGAAACTGTAGGTGCTTGCACACCACTGGAACTTCACAGAAGTAAAATTCTGGATGCTCTCATAGCGAGCAGTAAGGTTTTCTTGACGCCTTCAGCATTGATAGGCTGTGAAATGGACCATGGGTGAAATAGCAAGGAATTTGCCAATTTCTACCTTAATCATGTAGTGTGCTGCTCCAAAGGATTAGCATAAGTCCTATATGGCTAATCAGGGCTTAATCCTGCATGAGAACCTTAATCAAGTCTGCCTGGGATGTATCAACTGGAAAGTTCATACTAGTTGACATCCATGATTAAGGGTTTAATTACCAAGATTAAGCATCACTGCTTAATCACGGCATCACGGGGCCCACAAACAACATGGGGCAATATTAATCATCCTCTCTGATGATCTGGGGCATCACTGTGGGGGGTCTTGGTTAGAGGCGTTCAAGTACTTTGTTGTGCTTGATTTACAAACGGAGCCTTGTGCGACAGATCAGGTGACTCAGGCCAAACAGCAGCCGGTTACCCCGGCTGTGGTTGGGCTTCACTTATCAACTATCTGATCATTGTTTGTTACAAGAACAAGCTCCGGGTCGAACTCTGGCGAAGCAGAAGGGTTCGGAGGCCCATTTGGTATGAGGCTCGTAAATGAAGTTGAATAAAAGTCTATGAGAGGTACAGAATAAACTACGTGCTAGCTACAGTACTTATAGTGTTTCCAACCGTGTGAACTAACTACGCTATTGTCTGGGTGGTCGTATTGTGCATGTCCATCCGTTGCTGTTAGTGCGTGTTGTTAATACTTCCTGACAGCTGTCCGATCTATTCTGTCCGATCATGGGAAATATAAAAATAGTATGGGAAAATGAATTATGCATGTTTCGTGTATGCCTGTTCGATCGATCGTCTTTAAATATTCCTCTGTGCGTCTGCCATGCGTTTCATATTGGAGATCTTGATAATCGAGATCCCTTTGGGTTTAGGGTTTGTCTTATCAGATGTCGGTGTTATCTTATCCGTTATCTTATCTGATGGCGTTGTCACTGAACGAGTTTGTGACATTACCCCCCCTCTAGGATCAACGTCCCCGTTGATCTCGATGGTGTCGGCTGTTTCCGGAATATATAATTTCTTCGTCGAGTATTGTTTGGACTCCTCCTTAGTTTTATAACGATGGATTAAATAATCCCAATATCCGGCCGGAAAGATGGGTAACCCCCTTATCTTAATGCCATGATCCCTCTGGTATTTTCCAAGGATCTTTTTAGCACCTGGCAATAAATGCCGAGCAGGTTCCCACGTCCTTTCCCCGATTGGATAGTCCTTCCATTTCACGAGATACTGATAGCCCTTTCCTCTTTTTCGGTGCTTCAGGATTTCTTCGACTTCATATCGTTCTTCGCCGCTGATTATCTTTGGCGGCAGCCTCTTCTCTCTCCTATTCTCAGGTGGTTCCACATATGGTGACAAGAGCGCCTCATTGAAAACCGGATGTGAATGGTCCGTTTCTGGTAATCGTAACTTGTACGCCGATGCTCCGACCTTTTCGAGAATCTCGTACGGCCCGAGTTTAACATCGTCGAGCTTCTTCGTGGGGCGATCAGTGGTGACGTTAGTTCCCTTGAGCCACACTTTATCGCCGATTTTAATATGGGCGTGGCCCGATGTTTTTCGTTATAATATTTTTGCATTGTTTTCTGGGTTTTCTCAAGAGCCGCTTTAGCTTCGTCGCGGATCTTGTTCATTTTCTGAGTCAGCTCGGCTGCCTCCTCGTTCCGGGTCTCCACGGAGTTCTCGATCCCTTTCCAAGGGTGATAACCGGTGTTTAAAAAGAAAGGCGAAGCCTTCGTGGACGAGCTCTGCTTGTCATTATAGCAGAATTCTGCCATAGATAGCCATTCGGACCAGTCCGATTGTCTATAATTTACGAAAATCCGGAGGTATTTTTCAATCTCCTGATTCATCCTTTCCGTCTGACCATCCGTGATAGGATGGTACGCCGTACTTGGGTTCATTTCGATCCCCAGGATCTTATTTAATTCGCGCATAAATCCCGATGTATAGCGTTTGTCTCGATCCGAGATAATTTTACGTGGAATGCCGTGATATCTAATCACGCGTTCTCGTGTTAATTTAGCGACTCCCTCACTCGAGATTTCCATAGTGGTGGGTTCCACGTGGATCATTTTTGTGAAGGTATCGACCCAGACTTGAATGGTGTCGTAGCCATTGCTCTCCGGGAGCCGTCCGATCAGATCCATAGATATAATCTGCCAAGGTCCTTCCGCAATCTTATGCGGATTCAACTTGCCCTGGGCAAATCAATCGATACGTGTCCTTTGGCATGCTTCGCATGTCTTTACATATTGCGCGCAATAATTTCCAGTGCGCGGCCACCAGTAATTTCGTTCAACGATTTCCTGTGTTCGATTTCCTCCGGGGTGACCGAGAATAATCGGATCATGATGTAATCCAATAATTTTGTTCCGAAGATCATCATTTCTTGGAACATAAATTAGCCCGTTATAATAGATAACGTCGTCCCTCTTCTCCCATCCAGGAAGCTTTCGTTCAAGCGCAATTTTCACGCTTTTGTCGATATTTTTCTCTTTCTTGATCAAATCCATGATCTCGTTTTCCACCCCTTCGAGCACTATTTCCATGGCTCGGAAGTATTCGGGTTTAAGCATAACGACTTGTTCATTGTCGTTGCTTCCTTGATCATGATCCGCCCTTCGTGAGAGTAGATCGGCTTTTCGGTTCATCGCTCCCGGGCGATGATGTAATGCGAAGTTGTACTGGGACAACTCGCCAACCCAGCGGGCCTGCCGACGATTAAGCTTCTGTGGCTTTTTAAAATATTGGAGGTTTTTGTGATCCGTGAATATGTCAAACGGATGCTTCGCTCCTTGTAATAGATCACGCCATTCATCCAGGGCATGCATAATAGCATACATTTCTTTATCATATATTTCATAATTACGTTCGGTCTCGCTGAGACCGTGTGATATGAAGGCCACAGGCCTCCACACATTGTTTTGTTCTTGTTCCAGCACAGAACCAACTGCGCCTTCGGATGCGTCCGCTTCTACTTGGAAGCGTCCGTCGTCCGTGGGTAACGCCAAAACTACGTCCTCAGCTATTCTGTCTTTAAGCTTCTGGAATGTGTCGGCTTGTTCTTGTCCCCAGGACCATCCGGCTTTGTCCGTTAATTTTGTAAGCGGCCGGGCTAGGTCGCTGTAGGCGCGTACAAAGCGTCTATAAAAATTTGTGAAGCCGAGAAACGCTTGGACTTGTTTCACGTTTTTCGGCTCGGGCCATTCCATAACCCCTTTTATTTTAACAGGGTCCATACGCATGGAATTATGCGAAATAATTACACCGAGATACTCGATCTCCGTCTTCTCAAACTCGCATTTTTCGGGTTTGAGGAATAATTTATGTTTTTCAAGCGTCTCTAGAACACGGCGAACTACGGCCCGATGTTCCTCCAGATTTTCCGTATAAATTAAGATGTCGTCGAGGTAGACGATCACGTGTCCCTCGTTGATGAGATCCCTCAAGATATCATTCATCATAGTTTGGAACGTGGCCGGCGAGTTCGTCAACCCCGAAAAACATAACTAACGGTTCGAACAATCCCCGATTTGTTCGAAAAGCCGCTTTCCATTCATCTCCTTCCTTGATCCGTACATTATTGTAACCCCAGCGGATATCAAGTTTGGAGAAATAAGTAGCCCCGTGGAGCTTATGCACAAGCTCCGAAATAAGCGGTAACGGATAACGATTTTTAATCGTCATTTCATTAAGTTTCCGATAATCCTGTACCGGGTTTGAAGGGTTCCGTCCTTCTTTTTGATAAAAAAGAATGCCGATGCCATCGGTGACTTGGATGGCCTGATCCGTCCACTCTTCAAATTCTCTTCAAGAAACTCGTTGAGCTTTCCTTGTTCGTCCAGCGATAACGGATAGATTTTGCAATCTACAGCCTTAGATCCTGGCTTAAGTTCGATTGCATGATCCCATGGCCTTTTTTCTGGCAAAGAATCGAATGACTCTTTGGCGAATACTTTTACAAAATCCCTATATTGTTCTGGGATCTTGTCCTCCGTCATTTTTTCTTTTTCTAAATTTTCTTTCTCCGCCATCTGCGCTGATTGTGACTGTTTCACACGCAGATCGATCGCTTCCGCGAAGTCAACCAATAAAATAGACTCCTCTTCGCGGATGTCGTCATCGCCCGTTTGTACTTCGGGTGTCGTCATGTTGCATTCCTCTGGGCAACGGCTGAATAATATCTTTTGATCACGCCAGTTGATCTCGGGGTTGTGTTTATACAACCAGTCGTAACCAATAAATACACGGGCCTTCCCGAGGCCGGTGATCAGGAACTTTTGTTGTTCTGCGTGGGAGCCGATGGTCATGATCATCTCTACGTAATGAGTGATCTTTCCTTTCGTGTTAATAATGCCCATTCCTGATTGGCGTTGTTTATTTTTTTGTTCTTTAAATTATTTTTCCTGTTCCGGTTCTCCGTAATACATAATTTTCTTTTTTCATCAGTAGCGTTTTCGTGTATACTACTGGGTTTTTCTGTTTTTGTGCTGTCATTGTCCATAACCGCATCAAGCGGTTCAAATCGTCCATGTTTAGTCATGGGGGGAGGAGCCGGTGTGGCCATAGCCGGTCTCCTCTTTAAAAATCCTGCCCGAATTGGGCACGTGCCTTCTCAAAGAGGTACTTGTAGTCCTCTACCGAGAGTTCCTCAGTGCGCAGCGAGCGCACGTTCACCTTCCCGCGTTCCTTGCGGGGTTTCGGGCACTCGCGTGCCATGTGGCCTTCTTTGCCACAGTTATAGCATTTGAAGGGCCCGCCCTTCGTCTTGGACGTGTCAACGTCCATGTGATCCCCTCCTTGGGAAATCGGAATTTGAGACCGGTCTCTTGGTCCGTTGTTCGTCTTCGGCTTTCCTGCCGAAAAGTTCTGGTTGGAAGGGGGTGGGAAACCCCACGGGTTCCCTCCCTTCCTTTCTCGGAGCATCTTTTCACGCTCCATGTTTCCCGCGATTACCTGTAATCGCTTCTTGAGGGAGAGATAATCTCCCGGGACTTCCGTCCCTCCAGCATAGAGCTGTTTTCGAATCTCGTCCCAGACGAGCGATTCCAGAAGTTGACACAGGAATGTGTCATAAATAGGAAGTCCAGGGGTGTACCCGGCTTCCTCGGCAGTCAACTCGAAAGACTGCAAAAGTCGGCCAGGGGGACCTTTCCCTGCCGAGTGTTCATGAGGCGTACGTGCGCCGTCTCTTGACGTTTGAGTCTTTGAACGTCTTTTCGAGCTCCGTGACGAGCCCTTCGAATGTCAGCCCCGGGACGAGGCTGCTGTATTTAAGCGCTTGTCGCTTGTAATTTCGTACCCAATTTGAGGCTGGGCAGGCCTTTCCATCTTCATCCCTCAACAACGAGAGGGTGAAGAAAATCTTCTTGTGCTCCGAGTCGAATTCGGAGCCATATGCCGCCACATAGGTGGTCAGCGTGTCGTACCAGGAGTCCCACCTGGATTTGTTGTTGCCGTCAAAGGACGGCGGGGGTCTTTGCCAAGATGATCTTGGACGAGGCCTGTTTAGGCCAGTTCTGGGAAGCGGCGTATAGCCACTGGGTCGGGGGGGGTGTAGGCAACGGTCTTGTTGCCGAGGCTTGCCGCACGGGCGGCGGGGTCATCGGAACGAATGTTTCCGGCGGGGGTTCTTCTCCAGACATTCCATGCCGGAGGCGGCTTGCCGTTCAGGCGCCTGTTGGGGGTATTGGGGCTGGGGAGCCTCAACGTGGTACATGGGAGACCCTTGTCTCGACATGGCGGGGGGCGAATGGATGTGGGTGAGAAGGCGGGTGGGACGAGGTATTACGACTGGTAGGTCGCGGAGTCGGGTCGGCTGTCTTTCTGGTGCCGAGAAATAGTGCTCCGATCCGGACGACGGGGATGTCGATTGCCGAAGAGGTCGGCGGGGATGTCGAGGGGGCCCTGATTCGAAAGGCCGTGGAATTGGTTCCGCGTTACGCGGGTTGTCGGACGTGGGGGTAGACCGTCTTTTGCGAGAGAAATGTATCGGGGCCTTCTACAACCCTCCCCGTATACGCGAGTGAACCCTCTCCGAAGATTTGGTTCGACTCCTTTAGCTACCACAGGCGGTTTGACCCAATTTGTGTAGGGCCGCGTCGCAGGGTGCAGTTCTCTTTATTGGACGTTCTAGGGTGATCCCCAGAGGAATGGAAACGGAGGGGGACGGATGGAGGGTAGAGCGTGGGACAGAGGTACTTTACCGTCCTGCTCGTGTTTTTTGTGTTTGGTGCGCAAGTGGTACGCAGAGGTTTGAAGAGCCTTTCGGCGTAGTGTTGTTTTGGAGGGAGGGTACGAAGGTATGAAAGGGTAGACTTTTATTATGTTACAAGAACAAGCTCCGGGTCGAACTCTGGCGAAGCAGAAGGGTTCGGAGGCCCGTTTGGTATGAGGCTCGTAAATGAAGTTGAATAAAAGTCTATGAGAGGTACAGAATAAACTACGTGCTAGCTACACTACTTATAGTGTTTCCAACCGTGTGAACTAACTACGCTATTGTCTGGGTGGTCGTATTGTGCATGTCCATCCGTTGCTGTTAGTGCGTGTTGTTAATACTTCCTGACAGCTGTCCGATCTATTCTGTCCAATCATGGGAAATATAAAAATAGTATGGGAAAATGAATTATGCATGTTTCGTGTATGCCTGTTTGATCAATCGTCTTTAAATATTCCTCTGTGCGTCTGCCATGCGTTTCATATTGGAGATCTTGATAATCGAGATCCCTTTGGGTTTAGGGTTTGTCTTATCAGATGTCGGCGTTATCTTATCCGTTATCTTATCTGATGGTGTTGTCACTGAACGAGTTTGTGACATTGTTGCCATCCTGATTTGGTTACTTGGACCAGGTCAGGACGGTAACTCGCATATCTCTACAACCACTTGGCGGTTTGGGCTGATTAAGGTGCTGGCTCAGAGCCAGCACCTGCATCTACCTTGAACTGAAGGTCCTGAACAGGGGACACGAGGATAGAAGATGGGGCTGTCTATACAATCAAACAGGAAACAGTCACACCAGACACACTCAAGCATTAAGGGGTCAATACACGACAATCCTATATATTTACCTACACATGATTAACTACGGACACCTTACTCATATACCAGTGAGTAAGAAAAAAAAAAAAAAAAAGTATTGTAAGCATAATTGTACAGTATATAAGGAGGAGGTTTTGGCATGGATAGGGACTGAACTTTCTGTCCCTAAGAGCAGTAGCCTTTACCGGATACTGCTTGATAAACGACGGTGATTCGGGACTTGTCACCCAGGACTGACTTCGTTAAGAAGTTTTGTTTTGTTTGCACAAGTAACTCAATATCAATTGTTGGGATTGGGAAGGGTTAAGAAGCTAGAGAGAGCTTATTAGGATTGAGAACATGGACCGGTGATTGATGTGCTCAGAACCTATATAAGAAACACACAAATAACCCCACTTGACTCGCGAGCGGCACAGAAACAGTCCAGAGACTGTTCCAACAACCAACAAACAAATCAAACGGCAATATATGTACATTTCCAAAGATTCCGACGAGTTACAGACCCTAGTACAGGGCCTTGTAAAGGCTGTAGGGAGAGGTTTCGTATCTCAAAGAGATGAAAGAGCAAACTGCATAGAACGTGTTTCTAGACACAGTGGAAACATTGTTTCCAAACAAGGTAGATTTATAGCTTCGCAGTGTGTGTGTGTGTGTGTCCAGCGACAGAGAAACAAGTTTAAAGTAGTCCCGTAGACTCAAGTGAGGCCCCTAGTTTATAGGCCAAGAGCGTTCACAGAGCTTTCCCTAAAGAGGTACTTTCTGAGCAACGCCAGCAGTCACGTTTCCAAAGTTTTCCCTTGACGGTACTTTCTGAAACCCGCTCCGCAAACAACAACAATAACGTTTCTTTGAACAGAGTCCCAGATCCAACAGATTCTCAGAGTTCAGACAGTTTCCAGGCAAAGCCCAAGTGCATTTCCAGAATAATATATGATTCAGAAACAATTAAGATTTCGACTAATAGTGCTACTCTATAAGAGTGTGTTCGCCAAGGATCCCAGATCAACCCAATGCACAAGTGTATAGCCTACTAGTTCAGGGGAAGATGCTGTGTCCATCGTAGAAATGCCCTCGGATACTTATACAACCGCCAAGACACTATTACAAAGCCCAAAACACAATCCCAATGAGTCAAAAGTCTGTTTATCCGTCTCTTTAACCGCGTTTCCATCAGTTGTTCTTCCGAGTGTCGCCTCCCATTGGTTCCCAACTGTGAGCACACCATGTTCCCTTGCCAATTATGAGGCAGGAACCCGTCAGCAGCACCCCTGTATTATTCAGAGGGTGTGTCGATCACCGATAGATCGGCACTGCATCTCATTCGACCTGTTTCTGCTTCAACTCAAGTTTCCCCTTGGTTCCAAGCACGGAACTTGATAGTACTCCTTTGTAGGTCTCGGTAGATACCCGTTTCTCTAGGGTTTCCCAGAAAGGGTTCTTGAGAAAGAACCTTAGAACACCTTTAGAGTTGTGATCCGGATCCTCAGAATTGCCGACCACCTGTTTCGGTGTATCCGCATTCGATGGAAACCGGCAACTCTGGCAACCGAAACACTCGTGACCGAACACGTCCTCCCCTAGCGTCTCAACACAACACAACACATTGCCAACTCCCGTTCCTTTGACCCGTTTCCGTTGCTTAAGTGGATGTTAGAAACAAGTCAAAAGAAGTTCCTTGACTTATTATTCGGCTGCATGTTTCCCTTACAGTTTTCAGGGCGAGACTAGCCAATGGACGTTCTAATTCCTTAGAACGTCCACCCGTTTCTCTGTGGTTCGCCCAACAGCTACCAGGAACCAGTACTGTTGCATAGAAACAACAGTTTCAGCAATGAGCACAATCAGAAACACCCAAAATTACGTGTATCTAACCATACCCCAATTACTGGCTTATCACCGGACTACAGTAGCCTTGGAAGGCTTATTATTTGGGATTTGGAGAACACGGCACCTTGTTAGGATTGGGATTGTTGGCTCAAGCTTCTAAAGGTTTTACAGCTTTTTGCAGAACTTAGGGCGGGGACGGTTTTTTTTTCCATTTTCGGCAATTTTCATGAGGAACGTCGCCACAAGCTCAAATTTGATCAGATTGCTTTGAAATTAGGCACGTTAGAAATCGTATTCAAAATCTGCAGCCAACGCAATACCGGCATTTTTGATGCGATCAAAAAATGAAATTTCTACCGCAAAATCTCTGTCTTCCGCAAGTCACCTGTAGCACTTGGAGTACTGCTCAGATTGACCTAGATTTTGGATATGTTATACCCATAGTACTCTAGTCAACGTGACCTTTGGATTGATAATATTTGAAGTAGCCATAATTCATTGTGTACTTTGTTGAAACAGCCATCCCCCTCTTTTAGAAAATAGAGCACTCAAAGTAGATTTTGGTATCACCGCATGTACAATTATCATGGTTGACTAGGGTACATGTATAGGTATAACATTTCCAAAAACTAGGTTGATCTGAGCAGTACTCCAAATACTACAGGTGACTTGCGGAAGACAGAGATTTTGCGGTAGAAATTTCATCTTTTGATGGTATCAAAAATGCCGATATTGGGTTGACTGCAGATTTTTAAAGATCCAGCTTGATCAATGATCAAAAAATTTGAACTCCATAGTGTATGGGCTCTCCGAGTTGTTAATGGTTCACGTGATTTAAGTTGGGGTTGGATGGGACATACCAGGTACAGGGCGATAGACAACAAGGGAAAGACAAGGTATGTCTGGTGGAATTTGAGGTCATCAAGTGCCGGCTTTGACGGCTCATCTATCCCGAATCATCAATCCCGAACCATCAATCAGGCTTTGAGCTCGATATTTCCTTAGATTTGCACTGGCATTTCTCTGTGAGCGCTGAGCATTTTCCTAACCGTTTAACCGTTTAAAAAACTGCTTCCAAACGGTTTGAGCCCAGAGCCAAATTAGATGGAAACGAAAACGGGTAAAACTGTGTATAAATGTTTATAAACAGAAACGGTCGGAGTCTTAGGAGAGGAGGATTGATGGCAGGGGATCGAATTGTAACAAGCGTAAACAATTCGACCCTTTTGGAGTGGCAGTGGAGCACCATCAAGGCGCCGGCGGTCAGGCGGGCTAACAATGGGTGCCCAATTCTGGTGGAGCAAGCGGCGTAGCAGAAAGGAAGGTGAGCTGATACTGTGCAATTTCATTCAATTTGGCACGGGTTGTGACCCGTGACCCAAAATACCGATTCGGCACTTCGGCAACCAACAAAGTTTGGCGTGACACCTCCAAAAATTCGGCATTCAAGACGAAAATTTTCGAAAATTCATGGTCCTCCGATGATGATAGGATCTCTGATACATCCGAAAAAAAACCATATACGTCTGCATCGACAACGATGGCAGAGGTACAGCGAGACCCGATGGGGAAGGAGAATGGAGGCAGGGAATGGCAAGGAACAATACCATGGGAACCATCAGTAGAAATTCCACATATCTGCTGATCTCAGAAGCACGCACAGTTGTTCCCGCGGAGTATGGAACAATCTCCAGTCGTGTATATATAAGTTCATCGAGATTCCCAGCATCATGGAGATGTTTGTCCGTTGAAGCACAACCTCCCTGTGTCGACCGACCGCACAAGCTCGCAGTGTATATCAGATGGGAGAACCTCTTTTATGCGACCGGGATGTGATAGGACAGCATCGCGGCAAACATCGGCATCCACTTTGACGGATCCATGGAGCATCTTCCTGATATCAACCCGCCGCGGAAACCAACCCAAATTTAGAATGCGAATTTGCAGCCGTATAAATCTACATCAATATGGAAGTCCCGATGCTCCAAGTCCGCGCACCATGATCAACCCCACCGACCCTCTCGTTCAGCTCAAAAGTGCGTGATTCAACCGACTGCATTCACAGGTTTTTTACCTATACGCATGTGTGCAGTTACATCCTCAACATGCAGTTTCTTTGCGCTTGGGATGACGACATACAGGCAAGTTCCGCTCTCGTTAATGTATGTGGGTCTTACCGACACTTCGACCAGACTCTACAAGTGCCGTAGCAGACTCTGGGCAGATGATGCTTGGGCATTTTTTGCGTTTGTATGCCTCATAATTCAAGTGGTCACGGTCTTTCTACACGTGCATGGGCTTTGGCCTCACAGGCGTGAAGAGTGTTGCTGACGACTGGCAGGTCCCTGTGCCGAACAATTTTTTCCAAGACCGCACGGGTTTTTGCATATTACCTGATGTGTTTGACCTTCTACTTGGTTATCTGGTCTGTCTTAGCGATTGGGTCATTTCTACCACTACTGACTCATTCTTATAGGTTATCCAGACTCAGAATTCTGTTCAGTATTGTCAGAATTCATCCGTCACCGAGTGCACGCAAGCACCTCTTCTGGGTTGCAGTTTCATTTGTGACGGCCGTCCTGTTTTTCTTTGGGCAGTTGCTTTGGTTCTGCGAAACTGAGCCTCTCTAGAAAGATGCGCCTAATCCTCAATGCCATTTGCCGCAGCAGGTTGCCATTTGCCAGCTCGTTAGTGAGTAATGCTTAGTGCAACATGATATCATAGGGTCATTCCCTCTTGCAGCGGATGTCCTTACCGACTCAATCTTACTCTTTGCTCCGCTCCAATTATTCCGTAGTTTGGCTGACAAGATGCTGCGACGCAAGTTAACGCTGATTTTCTCGACTTGTGTTGTTACGACGATCATTTGTCTTCTCGTTTTGTCCCTGTCGCGTTTGTTGAAGATCTTCAGGTTTCCCTCGTTCACGCCGCATTCATACTCCGGAACGGAGGCGTCAAGGAAATAATCTCAGCGATAGTTGAGGTGAGTTCGAGTTGGGCGGGTCTGGACCCGATCTCGAACGTCTCTATGCCCGATAGGACTGTCTGTCCCTTATAGTCGCCAATGTGCCAGGTAAAATATTATAGTGCAGCTAAACCATCGCTTGGATTGACTGTACCTTTCCAGTCGTCGTCGCCGCTATCATGCCCCATCATTGCGAGACAGACGAAGTTCAGACCCTAGGGACGCGATCCATGCGATTCAATCCTGTTCCCCGGAAACGTGGCTCACAAACGACCTCCGGAGGGTACACCACGAGGGTAGCGGACCCGGTCACGGTGGTTATTAACACAATTAGAGAAGAACACTCCGATTTCACTTCCACATCCGAACTCAAAGGTGACAAGGTGTTTACCTGGAATATGCTCCGAAGTGGGTCCCCTCAAAGAAACTCCACGTCGAGGAAGAGAGCTCCACAGTTGATCCTCATATTCGCTCTCCGTGATGAAACATCTCCCGCTTTGACCTGTGTACCACATATTTCATCAGTATGTATTACCCAACGGATCAAACTTGGGGGGAGGCCGATGCTGCGCACGGCATAACTCGTACTTAATGCCTGCTCTTTTCTTTCTTTTAGACCGAAAAAAATCAACACCACCATCCCTAAGGGACGTATACGTAATTCTCAACACTGTTCCCAAGGTTGGTCGCGGGTACCACCAGCCCAACCCGTACCCATACCCGCCGAAACCGTACCCGGTGCGGGTCGGGTATAAACACCGTGCGGGTAAACCCGCGGTTTCTAACCTCCGGCGGGTCGTCTAACCCGTCGGCCTTACCTGCCAGAATCAAGCAGAAATCAAGTGTATTTTGTGATAGTAAATTAGCACGACTACTTTTCTACAATCTCAACCTCGTTATCAGTGTTCACCTCCATTACCTCGCGCTTTAACTTGGCCGGCGTGCAGGCATCAACTAGTCCCTTGATGCGAATAAGAACTTTCCGGCCCCAGGAGCCCAGGCACATCTGACGGCGAAAAGAAGGGCCTGACATGTGATTGTGAGTGAAGTCGAGCAGACGACGACCATGTGAGAAGACGTGTTCGACCGCGACGGATGTAGCTACGGAAATATATTAGTTTTTTGAGTTACACCTGCAAACCGGGCTAAGGCTCCAATCATTTAGTTTTCATGTAGTGATCCAGGCAAATTAAATGGAAATGGTTTAAAAACAGTTTAAAACAGTTTAAAACAGTTTACAAACGGTAATTTTCGGGTACACCTGAGGGGGTGAACTATCAGATGCCGGTCATGTGTGGTATCCTTTATATTGTCCCTTGGAGTTTCACACTTCTACAGCAAACACAAGGGGATCATATTGACTTTTAAATTTAGCAATTTAACCCATACAGTACTTACACTGGATAGAAACAGAGTCCGGCAACGGGTGTTTAACAGTTCAAGCCTTGAAGTTCATTGACAAGCACCAAAAAAACTAGCTGGTTATATATTACACAAACTGGGAACATTTACAGCTGATTTTTTACAGGCATTCCAGCAACATTCACGTCCAAGAGCAGACAATCGCGCGCCGCGGCGGTGGGTGATTGCGCATCAAACTGATGACGTTAAACCATCAATTACCATAACGGGAATGTGCTCCGCCGTTGAGCGCGACAGTAGTGGATATACCAATGGTTTTCCTTCAAGGGGGTTGAAATACACCTCAGGAAACATCTTGACACCTAAGATGCACTCAGATCTTTGTCTGTCCAACCCCTCGAGGTGGTTCAACTTCGGTAACCGTTTAACCGTTTAAAAACAGTTTTCAAACCGTTTGATCCCTTGGCCAAATTAAATGGAAACGAAAATGGTTAAACCGTGTATAAATGTTTATAAATGGAAATGGTTGGAGCCTTAAACCGGGCACTCCCATGGTACACTCAAGTAATCCAATGCAACTTGGGACAGGACAGGATACTCACGGCGATGGTTCCATCACCACTCCATCGGGTCATCGGTCTTCACGCAGGGAGCAGCGAGATAGTCGGAGAGCTCGTCACGGGCCTCGTCCTCAATGGCGCCGAGGTTCTGGAAAGAATTGAAGAAGTTGTCGGACGAGCGAGGAGCAGGAACCTATAGAGTTAAGAGTGTGAAGATGCAATGAATAACAATAAGAATATTCACCTCCCGAGTTTTAGGTCATTTGAAGCAAGACGCCTGCGGTACTCGTCATATTGGGTCCGCAATTTCTTCTCACGGGTCGAGATCCATTCAGAGTCGAAGCTATTGGCACGTAAATAATCGAGCTTTGAGCTTGGATGAAGGACTACCAAAGTTATCAATTTATGAAGGTATTGTAGCGGCAGGGAAGCTCACTGGTAGCAAGAGAGTAGACATCAGAGAGGTTCGTCTTCGTTTAATACCGCTGGAGTGTGGCACGCCCGAGCAATACGGCATGGACAACGGCTGGTTGAAGTGTACGGTCCCCGCGGGACTCAAGAACATCGTCGATGTTGACACAACATTGGCGATGGTGCTCGCCGAGTCGCAACCTTAAGTACCTGTCAAGAAGCGAATCTGATCAGGGAGAAGCAAAGAGAAAATGGGAGAAAGTGGGACAAACACGAATTACATGGATCGAATTCCCAATGACCTTCCACTCGTCGTCTTCGAGCTCATACTGGCGCAAGAAAGGCTTGAGGATGGACTTGGCAATAAGGTTGAGTGTGTGTGCGAAGCATCGCACCCGATTGATTTTGTTAAAGGAGTTGGTACCAAGGGAGGAGATTTTGGTAATCTGTGTATCATTAGATGTCGCATTGTCGCCAGTCCAGACAAAGATCTGGGGCATAAGAGAAATTGACTAGCTTTATATTTGAATCTAAAAGATACATGCCTTTTGGTTGAAGCTGTGAGTTGCGAGAATCTGGTCGAGTGCGCGAGCTAGTGTCTTGCCTGAGTGCGACTATTATGACACAATGAGCCATGGATATGCGAAAGGAAGTAACAACGCACCTCGGGAACCTCGATAATGTCCAGGAGGAAGGAGAGAGGGTTGCCGTCGAGGGGAAGATGGACAGTCCACGCGACGAATGCGCGATGATTCGGAGAAGTCCACGCGTCTGTGGCGAAACTAAGTTGGCCGGGGTGTTCCTTGAACACTGTTAATTGTTGAAATTCAGGACGAACTATAGCTGACTGCTTACCTGAAGCAAATTATCAATCCTGATCTTGCATTTGGCAAAGGATGCCTGAATGTCGCGCGAGACAGTCCGATTTTTTGGGAAGATTGAGGTGGGGGCAACCATCGGTCATTAGCGTACGGAAACCGCGATCTTCAACAAGGTACGGTGGACGAGATGCTTCCGTAACCCACTGCACGATGTGAGCTCTGAGAGGTTGTCATTGAGGGTAGAAGACAGTTGTGTAGGACTCACCGAGCCTCTGCGTTGGTGTGTGCGCGGTGCGTAACGTCGACCGGCCGCTGCCCGGCGCGTGCGAAAGCTGCGAAAATCAAACCATCGGGATTTTTCGTGGTATCGCCACGGACAGCGGCGTCGACGATATTTTGACCGAAGCAGCGGATAGCGTGATCTTCATGTTCCTGGTGAAGCCAGCATCAGAAGAGCGGGAGCCGTTTACGTTCTAGAAGGCGCGTTTCACACCCTTCGGTCCATTATCTGGAATTACATGAATTCTGACGAAAATACTGGAGAACTTGAACACCTACTTTGGCACCGAATGGAAGCACACTTGAAAAGGTGGTACCGGCTGCCGTCGTCCTTATGAACAATGGTGTCGTTCGAAAAGAACGAGTAGGTGAAGTCCATTTCTTCTTCGGCTCGGCTGGAATGAGGTGTTATTATACCATGCAGAAAACGAAATGAAGCAAACAAAAAAAAGAAAAGGAAAAAACCCGAGTTGATCTGACTCGGTGAGTTCCAGCATGCCGCCCACCTCATGGATGGAGGCATTGTCAGAAGAATTGGCAGGGGAACCTGAATCATAGCGCATCAGAAAAGAGGATGGGAAAGCAAGCTGTAGTGGCGGAATGCTATGCACCGTCGTCTGAAGCATCGTTTTCTCCTTCTACAAAATTTAGAAACAAGAAGAGATTGAGATCTAAAAACACACCGGGGATTAAAGGAGGAAAATCAGCAAGGAAGCCTATCTCGTCCTCGCCGGCTTCGAGTGCAGCATCAGCCTTGGAAGTCCTGCGCCGCTTGCGGTTAGGGCGAGCAACACGGACGACTTGCTGCATGGTTTTTGAGACCGGCAGTCGCTTTCTTGGTCGCATTTTTGACAGTTTTGAGAGTTTCTGAAGCGCGCGCTGGTAGAGAGTAAGAGGAAGATCGAGCATTGCTAGCGACACTCTTCTTCATCGTGTGCAGCAAAGGGAAGGGTGGTCCAAACTTTTATGGGCCTGAAACCAACCCACAATAAAATTCGAGCCACATGGTGTTGACAATAGAGAGTTTGCGGTGGAGCCACCAGATCAACTGGTGGCTCATGTTTTAGATTATTTTCAGGACCGTCCGGCATGTGCTAGCCACTATTTCATCCTCTCTATGGGGGCTATAAATGGTGGCTACGTTAGCCCCCAAGGACGGGGAGTTCCAGAAAAACATTAGCCACCAGTTGATTGCTCTACCGCAAACTCTCTAATGACATGGTGACAACAAGATGGAGGTGGAGCATTTAAACGAGTTGCGCCGCATAATTGTCAAGCCGAGACCACTTTTTTATTGAGGTTCCTGTAAATTTCAAACTGAGGTAAAATAGAGAAACCCAAGTCCAAGATAGCTCCCACGAACTAGGCCATCTGAGCCAGCACTGAGCCCGATAACCGTCAGCAGAATGGCTCAAAGACTGAGTAGCAGGCCGCAGATTTGCTGGTACAGTCAATTGTGACATATCAAACTTTTCTTCAATTTTTTTTTTTTTTTTTCTTTCTTGTTCCTCATATTTTACCCTCCCTGTTATTGTAGGCCGCTGCTTCAACCTTACTACATTCCTCTGCACCGTCCAACCTCTCCCATTGTGGATTGGTTCAGCCTTTGCTGTCTGGATTCTATCGCCACTGTTCTGTGCTATTGCACTGCACTACCGCTGTTCATGCCATCCGCATCATATTGCTCCTGCCGATCCCCTTCAGCCTTGGCTTAGCACACCAATGCCTCAGTGCTCATTGCTCCTTGCAATCCTGCATTGTATCTTCACTGCTACCACTGACTGAACATCATTGGCCTCAATCTTATTGCCTTTTGACTGATCCTCATTTGGCCTTCAGATTTCCTTATCATTGACTCGCCCACATCCCTCCTCAATGATCACCTATACCACTCTTCGACATCCTACCTTTTACATTGCCGTTGTTGAGCCCTTATCTTACATTCTGATTTATATCTTATGTTACGTTCTATTCCTGTTACATATCTGTCTGCACATTGATTGTGATTATGTACTTTACTGATAGCATCTTCTCTTCTTGGTCTTGACCACCATGTACCTCTTTTCTAATGGCTGCTCTTGAATGACCACACTATTGTTCTGTCATTATTGGCTTCTCTTAGTTTTGTCTGGCCGACCACTCTAGTGTTGACTGCCTCCACAATACGGCAGCCTTCCAGTTATGGGGACTCATTTGATCTACTTTTTTTATTTGACCGCTTTGCGTGCACGATATCGCATTGTATGGTGGAATTCATGCCTTAGAACCTTGACCCTCCTTAAATTTGATCAGCGATCATTTCTTTCGGATATACCCGAGGTTCCTTGCATGATTGACTTCGGGTAGTTCCGACGACTTCGATCGCCTGCTTGATCGCACGGATACTCGGTGTTCATCACCGTCCCCACAGGTACAAGCCACAGAACTCGACAATCCACTTAATGCTGCAGTTTCGGATTTTATTCAAAGCCGCCGACAAGATTTTCAACATGATAAGTGCAAGCCTTTGATTTCTGTTGAGCCCATCAATATCACCGAGCACCCGAGCAACTACGAGCCTTTTGAACGAGCTGAGCATCAGCCTTTGTTCCCTTGCGCAAGTTAGGTTGATTATTTTGTACCACAGCTATTCAAGCCGAGTTCCGAGTCCGTTCCATTGCGAAACGGCATGTTAAAACAGATTGTTCCCACAGACTGCCTGGAACCGAACGATGATCCGCCACAGTAACCATATGAAGTTTGATTAAACAATCTGCGTCTCAACGGAAAATCAGGTTTGATCCTTGATTGTTTAGTCACATGAGAGGGGACAGGGAGGGCCAGGGGCGTTAGTAAAATGTGCTAACCAGGGGACTCAAATGGGTGACCTCTCCAAAACCGGAGAAATCAGAGAGAAAGCACCATAACCACTAGGCCATGCAACCATTGCAAAATGCCTACCAGCCTGGAATAAACCAGGTACTAATTAACATTTTGGACTTAGACTTTTTGCAACCAACTTGCAACACAGACAAGATTTTTTGCTCTCCACTTTAATTTTCTGCTCACTAATAACACTGGTACATCCAAATAAGTGAGGAGGATCATTGAGATCTTCATTTCACTGATGCAATTTCACTGTGATAAACTTATAGGTTAGAAAACAAATATGAGTCTCCCAGATATAATTCTGAAGCAGAGTATCAGATTAGGAAAATATTCAACTTAAATGAAAACCATCTGAATTGGCTTAGTTTTGGTTTGCATGAAACCTAATTCCATACTATAAGCAAGATATGCCATTGCTCTGCTCTGGCTAGCAAAAATGGGAACAGAAAAAAAAACAATGTTACATTTGATGGTACAATCAATCCAAATGTGACAGTTCTAAACTTGGGGGGAGGCCGATGCTTCGCACGGCATAACTCGTACTTTCCCCTTTTTTGAATACCCACTTCGTCCCAACACCAAACTTGGTGTCACACCTTGACGTCCCTCAACTTTTACACCGATAATTCTGGTAACCGTTGGTAGACGATCCAATACGTCAATTATACCACCTCTGGTCCATCACAAAAGTACACGATTAAATTCACAATTTGTTCCATAGTGCAGAACATCCTGCCTTCGTGCTAGATCTCGTAAGTCACAGCACAATATCACCGCATCGCGGAGTACCATGCCGGAGTCCAGTGAAACGTCAATACCAAATTGGTCACCCTCGACGATATCCACCGACTTCCTGCCTGACCCATGGAGTGTGACGGGGAACGATAGTGCACATGCAAGTTGGCCACTGTCACGGCTGAGAGGATCGTCTGGACCGATTCGTATTGGGGAGTCCTCGTGTGCAACGTATCCAACCCCGTCCACCGGAAACCTTGTTTCACTGCACTTTGGGCTAACGACTCATCTGTGGTGCCCATGTCCAATTTCTGGACGAGCGGCATCAGATTGGACAACACCTTAAAGTCGACCTCAGGCCTTCGCACGCCGTATAGGTGCAGCATAACCACCGACTGCACCAGGTCTCCGCATATGACCAACGCAGACCAGTCGCAGGGGACAACAATCTTGACATCGAGCTGGCTGAGATTCGGTGCGCACAGCAGTCGGAGCAACCGCTCAAAGCGTGTGTTTCCCGCCATGGCGGAAATGAAGCTTCTTCAAAGTTCAAACAGCGCAGTATCAACGGTTCACAGGCAAACAATCAATAATCGAGCACCGATACGATGGTGCGAAGGAAAGTCAGGAGGTGGAGATATGAGAAACAGGAGGAGGCATAGCGAAATTGACACGAGTATCGCAACCCAAGTATGGTTGGAACCAATATATGGCATACGCAATTTGTTGCTAGTCCGGGCAATGAACCACTGGAGGCGAGAGCCGTGGCAAAGCGACAAAAACGGTATGATGAACCCTACAGCCGTTCGTGTAACTGTTGTGACATAAAAGAAAGAAGCCGGGATGTAAGCAGCAACCAGGCACAGAATGACCAATTCCAGGTTCGATGGCTCTGCAAGGAACCATCAGAGTATTCACCGATATAAAATTCCTCGCAGAGTTACACGCATTACGGAGCGAGCGGCTCAATCATTCTAACAAGCGCGTGGGTGCAAATTAGGTAGGCCAGTCAACTAGGTTTAGAGATGCAACTGTTGGCACAGAATAGCTGAAATAAGCTGTCAGCAATATGACGAATGATTGAACTGCGCAGTGATCAGAGATCAAGTTGAAACAAAAGAGGGGTATATTAATAGTTGAAGCCGTATGGAAGCCGTACGGCAAGGGACGACGGCGGCCAAAGTATACCAAGTGGGTTTATGGGAGATCATGGGCAGCCAGGGATCGAGGTAAGGACGATGTAGGGTGCTTGCCGCACCAGGCGCAGTGCACAATTGCAGTCGGTGCGTATACCCGGCTTGAGTGACAGATCCAAGCAATTGGAAATGTTGGGTAAAGCAAATACCAGCAGAACCAGGATATGATCGGGAAGGAATAAAATATTACAAGGCTGCCTGGTCCTGCGCGTATCCAAAGTACGAAAAGAAAAATTACAAGGCATAGCAACTGAACGCTGTGTGCACGGCAAGTAGTAAGCACCAGTCTGGATCGGCGGAATGGTGACACCTTGAGTACCCGACAGAGTGATGACCGATCAGGGCAGATAGAATTGCCGCCAATTCCAACTAACTGGATCGAATATCACAAACAGGGCGCCATATGTTCCGAAGACCCCTGGTTCGAAGATTGACAGACGGCCACCCAGGGGCTGGGAGACAGAATTTGCAGACACAAAGCAAAACGGGTTGTGAGGGGAACCCCTAATAGTTGTGATGGTTGGTCCTGAGTTCATCGGCCAATCAACAAAAAAATCAATATACTTCGATGAAATGGATTCGTTCTACCCTAAGGAAGCAAGCGGGCAATGCATAGCATAGAGCGAACCAGTATACCATGGTGCAATTGAACAAGCGAATATTTGAGGTACAAAAGGTGACGTACTGCGTGGCTTCAACCGACGAGGATATGACACAACGCGGCGATGCCGTTGGCCAATGCAGACCTAGCGAGATTCAATACACATCACAGATCCTTTCAGAAAAGACGAGCGTTGGTCACCGTTACCAAAATAAGAAACCCAAAGTATGCAGCGAGCGCACCAAGCGTGCGTTAAGTACCGCTACAGCATAAAAACGAGGGTAGACCCCGGACATACCCTAACTGGATGGACTGAATGTTATCAAGGATGTAATGTGAATATACAATCAGAATATGTAAAGAAAGTCGGAAGAGAACCATGCCGTATCAAGTTCGCCAATAGAGGTGGAACGGGCGATTAAGATAAAAAGAGGCAGCGATGAGAGTCGAACACTGAAGAGCCCGATGTATCACGTAAGCACTAAATCCATTAGATTAGCGTTGTAAAGCGACTTAAAAAATGTAATGAACAAAGCCACTATTTCATTACATCGATAGAACGCACTGATGTTTCTTATGAGGTCGAGAAATCCTGGATCCGATTGATTAAAAGAACGATCACTTTATTACATAAAGTACTCGTAATAGCTGAAGACATTATTAGTAGTCCACATTCGATTGGGTTGAGAGGCCTGAGATCATAGATGGGATATCTGAATTGGAAAAACTGACACAAAGTGGTATGAAATGGGATGGGAAAGAGAACACATTGACTGTTGTCACCTGACTCCTCGATTCAGATGACCAGTGCAAGAGAAAGTGAATGGTGCCTACTTCTAGCCAGATCCGTAACCAGCATATACATAAGTCATATGAAAACGAATGGAAAGGAAAGAGAAAAATCAACTTTGCTGTCAGGGCTTGTTGCATGTGTCGAGTTGAGGGGCAGAAGTGAGTCGACTTAAGAGAGTGAACCGGTTCCAATACACAATGAAGAGGAAGGCAAATAAACTTACCTTCTAAGGTGCTGAAACCACTGCACAAGTTCCTCAGACACAGTCTGATCGAATTGAGGGATACATAATCAAATTCAAAGAGAAAAGAGAATACCAAGATCCCAGACTCAGAGGCCAAAGCACTCGTCCAGCCTTGATTGTGTTGGCACCAGTTTGATAAGGATGGAAAAAATCAAGTAGCACAAATCACCTCAAGTCCTATGAGTTTTGCATATTTAGTCCAGGTTGATCTTGATGTCTGCCAGGTGGCTGTGAGTTGATCCTTGGCCTTGACTTTGGAACTGCAGCCCATTCTGGCAGGGATGGTGGGGGAGAAAGTGGAGTGAAATTAGGCAGTCTCTTTTGAGTCAGCTTTTGAGGGCAGAACTAATGACATGAAAGTTGCATGAAGGTGCATCATGGCACACAGCCTATTGAAGGTCTGGAATTGCAGAGCTGGTGAAAAAGGTAATGCCTCGAGTGTCAGGGGAACCCCTGCTCCGGCCGCTTTTCTGTCCATCACTCCGGATGCTTTTCCATCTGTCGCTCTGGCCGCTTTTCCATCCATCGCTCTGGCCACTTCTGTGCCCGAGCATTTGTCTACCCATCTATCTGGACCCCATCTGTCTGTCTGTCCGCTTCGCCTGAAGTGTCCGGAACATCTGTCTGCTCGTGCTGGCACGTGGTATGTGATCAAACCTGGGATCATTGTAGATACCTACAGACACATGCTACTGGGTAGTTACTAGTTAGTATATAAGGTTTTGCCTAGTGTGGGAATCCCCATTCTTCTCTTCAGATTCCCCTGCTAGGTGTGTAGTATTTCCGCTCCTGTATTCTAGTAACTATATTTATACTTTAAATTCCCCCACTAGTTTCCGCACCCTGCACCGAGCTTAAGGTTGCCCTTACAGTTTGAGGTGGGTGAAGGCAAAGACTAAATATGGATGTGGACAAAGGCTAGCATGGAAGACTATGAGGGACATGTGAATATAATATTTTCATCACTCACTACATTATTTTTGTCTCTAGTGTCCATTCACACCATTCATTGTGTTCACCACTCCTTCAACTCTGTTTCTGCTTGTGGCGACCCAATACTTAATTGGATCATTATCAGAACCACCCCCCCTCCTAGTATATAAACTGCTGTTGTATTTATCTTACTTTGGGGTGAATCCTACACTTGAAACAGCCACCTTGTGTTCGGTATACTCAAACTCTTGTGTGGCAGATCTCACTCCTCACACATCTGTCACATTGTGAGTATGGGAAACCGAGTATAAGCCAGAAGGGAGTGGCAGATAAAATTATCACAGTGAATTTTGACGGTGGAGTGGACTGATGAATTCTGGCACAAGGTTATGGGCAATTGAGGGTTCTGAATCTGGGACTGCAACCATTACCTGAAGACCCACACCTAATCAAGAGGAAGCTTTTTGAAGTGTTTCTATAAAATGGTGGGATGGGGGGTGTCACAGGTTTTTTTTTACCTGTTAATTTGAGTGAGGTTTGAAGATCATAGAAGCATGCCACCAGCATTGGCACCTGGATTTACTGAATAAGATGTTGTGAAAAACAAAACATGAGATTTTCTATGAAGGAGAGGACAAGAACCCATCCGGGTTCCAGGATCTCCCTAGGCAAGGCACAGGAAAGTCAGCACACTGTATTAACATCCAATGATGATCCTCTCCAGGTCTCTCTCATTTAGAGCATTGTTTAACTTGTATCATTGTCCAAATTGCTACACTTTGAATACTGTGAGACTCATATTTGTTTTCTAACCTATAAGTTTATCACAGTGAAATTGCATCAGTGAAATGAAGATCTCAATGATCCTCCTCACTTATTTGGATGTACCAGTGTTATTAGTGAGCAGAAAATTAAAGTGGAGAGCAAAAAAGTTCTTGTCTGTGTTGCAAGTTGGTTGCAAAAAGTCTAAGTCCAAAATGTTAATTAGTACCTGGTTTATTCCAGGCTGGTAGGCATTTTGCAATGGTTGCATGGCCTAGTGGTTATGGTGCTTTCTCTCTGATTTCTCCGGTTTTGGAGAGGTCACCCATTTGAGTCCCCTGGTTAGCACATTTTCACCTTTGAGCCTTGGTGAACACTGTTTTTGTTTGTGTTCACGTTTGAACATGAACCGTGATTATCCATGATTAACAACCCTTGATTAAACAGAAACTCTGTACCTCACCAACGCCCCTGGCCCTCCCTGTCCCCTCATGTGGCTAAACAATCAAGGATCAAACCTGATTTTCCGTTGAGACGCAGATTGTTTAATCAAACTTCATATAGATTCTTTCCGCCAAGTAATCAAGAATCAGTTCTTTTCTACTGCATTCTTTTAGCAGAGTCAAGTTTTACTTCCTCAAATCATCGAAAGAAAGCTGAGTATTCTCCGTTCATTGTGACACGCTCCATCCTATGCTTGCAATTGTTTTGAGAGATATTTTAGGTGTACCCGGTTCTCCGCCCTTGCACGATCTCAGTTAAGTTCTGCTCGTGTTCGGGAATCTAATCTCTATGCTACAGAGCGGACGATTCGGGCCCATCCAGCTCTCCTTCAGACGTCACGACGGGAAAGTGCTCACCTTCGAGATGATGCAGCAGCCGAGATCTCCGAACACGCCGTTCCAACTGAGAAAAATTCCATTTATTGAGCCGATTCTTTCCTCTCGTTGCATATATTATACCCAATCTGAATTCCATTCTCTCAGGAGATTTAGAGGTCAAAAAAAAAAGTACTCCCCTCTGTGAAAGTGTGCGCTGTCAAGCTAATTCGGTAACACCACGCTGA
The DNA here is from genome assembly GCA_029378375.1 of Mycena olivaceomarginata. Taxonomy (NCBI): domain Eukaryota; kingdom Fungi; phylum Basidiomycota; class Agaricomycetes; order Agaricales; family Mycenaceae; genus Mycena; species Mycena olivaceomarginata. The sequence continues at coordinate 95,449 of JARKIC010001019.1, forward strand.
TCTTTTCCATTCTTCTTCTACAACGCGTCCATCGCGCTTATTCCACTCCTACTCATATTTCTTCTTTTTCCCTTTTTCAGAACGCATCCACGGCTACACAGCATCTTTTATTTCACATTGTGAAAATATCGACTTGGACATTGTCGATGCCCGTAAACATCCTGCCCCGACTCGGCAGCTCGATGCCCATCCATCACACCCATGCCCAACTCCCACCTGCCACGTGCACTGAGATCCCGCCCTCGACTCAGCCAGCACTGGACTCAATGTCCCACCCATGCACAACTGCCGTTGCTGGAATCCATCGACAAGCAGCATGGTGTGTCGATGTCCCGTGCCCCATTTTCATCGATGCCGCCCTGCCCTATGCGGTGAGTCAAGTTTTATCATTGGTAAAACTAAAGTAATAACAACTTCCACCTCAAGATAAGTTCGGCACGGGTCCCCACATGTCCGAACAGATCTCATCTCCATACTCCTGAGCTCGCTCCCCCTCCCGAACCTTCCCAAGGTGTTTGCAGATGGTTTTGCGGACACAAACGACTTTCCCAAACATTCCAACCAGCAGAACACTTGGGCTGCAAAAATTCCGCACAAAGATTGGTCTGGGCATACATGCCCTTTGTGGTAAAACTGTTGCTGAAATGCTTCCACATCGCGCTAATGCTAGCTATAGAGTTGATCACCGCAGCAATAGAATGCGGCATCTGCTGCATCAAGAGAGCCTTGGAGTTACGCTTGGTCCTGTCCCAATGCTCAAGTTCGTCTGCCTCCGGCTGTGTTACCGGTGCTGAGAAGACAGGTCGCACAGTACCGTTGAAGTGGCCCATGTAACCCTTCGCATCGACAGCAGTCAAGAATTGGAGGGAGAAGATGGTGAAGTTGTCGCCATTAGGATGGAGGACATTGTTAAGGACAGTAGACAGGTTGCCAGCAATGAATGGATACACAGTTAAAGGTGGGGCCCAATAATCTGTGAAAGTGAGATTCCGAGTGCATGAGAGCTAGATCAAAGTGACTTGATCTTTGCACACAGAGCAGTAGCGGAAGTCTAATATATTCACCTAGATCACTACCAGCCCACACATCTTAGCACATCACTGCATTTTGACAGTGTCTGGACCCAACTTAGCCGAGAGATGCCGAGCCGTTCCCGAGGTGCCTCGGCTAACCTTGAGGGCTGTGTCGAGTGAGCACGTATGTGGAACACATGACACTGGTCGCTTTGGCTATATGAAAATTTCAGTCCTAAAGTAACAAAAACTGTGGTGTGTACCACCATAAATACATATATAGACTCTGCACATAAAGTCTGCCCCAGAGTTGCCGCCAACTAAGCTATATACATATGAAAAGAAAGAAGAAGAAAAAGATTGACCTAACAGATTTGAACTGGCCCCGTTTTTATGGATTACATCATCACTAAATTCATTAGATTAGTCTGCTAAAAGACTTCAAAAACCTAATGAGAACAGCCACTATTTTCATTACACTATTCAAACGCACTGATAAATGTTTCGCCATATCGAAAATCTGGTTCCTGATTGATGAAAAGAACGAGTACATAAAGTACTCGTGACTGTCCCTGTTCACATCCTGCCAATTTGTCGTTCCCTTCCCTTTTCACCGCTCTGAATTGCGCTGTCTCGGTCGCCTCAAGGCTTTTCTCTCACGTTTATTTGACAACATCACAAATTAACTTCAACCTTACCTTTTCTTTAAGAGTTGTGCGGTGTGCCGGAATGGTGACCATAGCGAGATAGTGGCGACGGATAGCGTGTTTGAACCATCAACCGCTTCGACGCGGTTTCGCAGTAAGTGTATTCTTTGCAGAGAGTCCATCCATATCGACCACCTCAACGACCCTCTTTTCGATGTTTTTCGATTGCGGGGAAGGAAAGAAAGGGGCGGGCGACTCGATGAAAATCCGTGAAATGAGAAAAAAAACGGCCCGCGCCCTAAGTTCCGCAAATGGCTGTAACAAACGCGCGACAATGCCCCGAACTGTCAAGTAATTGAACAAGTCGACGCACCTATGCCTGATCAAGAATCAAGATATGAAATATAGATACAGACCTCGGTCGCGGGGGACGCGTCACGGGGCAACTGTGGCGTAGCACGGGTAACACCGTGCGTCAGTCCCCACAGGCTTTACCCGTGGCCTCCCTTACATGGGCGGAGGCACACGCAGCGTAGAGTAGAGTAGTAGCTACCTAGTCGCATAAATGGCCTGAGAACTAGTATAAATACATTGATTTCATCATAGCCGCATAGGCCACAATGGCCTGAGTACTAGCATAAATATATTGATTACACCAAGATATGAAATAATGTTAATGTTCGTGCGACGACCCTGTCACAAGCTCGACTTCAATGTGGAGGATGAACCTCGACTGGAGTATAGCTTCGACAAACCTTGAAGTTAATGATCAGATATCGATCTGGATAAGTCAGTTCGCGTTCAAGCTGTATAGCGAAGACAATGCACCTGGGTATATCCCGCCATAGTTTAGGCCTTTCCGAGATAAAAACAGAGTCAGTAATGGGGTCAGTTAAGCGTATTTCACGAAGTTTAGCCTGAAGGAGCCCATCAGAATGGGATTTTTTTTTTTAAATCACTTCCATTGTCTCGCGGGGCGAAAGTATCTACCAGAGCTGTACGCGCCACGATGATCGCCACGGCAGATCAGAGCAGTTCCCCGATTCCCAAAAATACTTTCATGTCCACTGTGAGAGTTGAGCATGCATGGGCGAGATCCTTTGCAAATGCATGCACCGGGACCTGCGAGGACATTCCGAGATACGAGAGATCCATCGCGCAAGCGAGCTTTCCGAAGCAAGAATTTGCCAATTGGTTAGTTTGGGCACGGAGGTGCAGTTCGTTAATAGGGTTGGTTATGAATCTCTCTCCCCGGGCTGACAAAATCGGGTTGAAATCCAAACCTTATTCTCTGTCATTGTTTTCCGACCGATCATGCCCGCTGCCTCAGAACGTTAGTAAACGCAGTCCAAGGCGTTGTCAACGGATGCTGTCATGGCGACTCAGCGTTGCGATCATCGCGCTTCAGATGCGCTTTGTGGGCGCAATGACGGCTTTTCCTCGGGAGATGGCGAATATTTCTCAGGCATAACTAGGGCGCGTAAGTATAGCGCCTGTCCACCCAATTGTGAGAAGACATCAACTTACGGAGCTAGCGGGGTCCCGCCCGGTCATCTACGGAGACGTGATTATCCATCGCCAATCTCAATGTATAAATCCCCGCCTGAAGGGGTCCTCTCTTCTCAGCCACCTTTGAGCAGGGGTGGTTCCTGTGGACACGAGACATGCACATCAACATGCCTTGAATTACATGCAGGCTGGGTCTGCCTGGCCTTCACCTTTGTACTGGGACCAGAAACTGCAGAGATACATATGTATTTTACTTCGCCCGGCTAGATACTGTGTTTTGATATATTCCTGGTCTGAAGCTGGTGGGCTATGTGTGAAATTCGACTTTGCATGTATATGGTTCAATTTTACTTGACAACTAAAGTCTAGTGCAGACCTACGTATACCACGTAAGCCTTTCGAATTATTTACTTTGGGTGACATGCCTGTTCTAGTGACTATGTTCTCGAGAACCTGGCATGAGTTATGACAGATGAGCCATCTTGAATTTGATCCTCCCTAGACAGATTTGACTCTTCATCACGGTGAATGATGTGCTGCGACTGGAAGTGCATGGACGAAACTATGCTCTCATCCGTGACTATGCCTACATCCCTAGCCTTGTGCAGGTTGAGCATCAAGCGTGAGACCATTGTGATGGATAGGCTAGAAAATATTTCAATTCATTGAGTTGTAATAAAGGCAAGAAATCAATAATCACGTCGACGTAAACCAAGATAGGCTTGATCTGATCCAAGGCTGGGCAGGCTAGTGAATCTACAGAAACAATCAGGAACGTGAGCGACTCACATTTCCAAGCTAGAAGTCGGCAGCACAACTCAGAAGGGAGGCGGACAAGGAGCGGAAGGACCTCACGTAATACATTAAGATGTTCGCTGTTGCAGGGTCGGACGGCCGGGACGTGGAAATCTTTCCACATCCTCATTTGAATTCTATTTTCTTACGCCCCCTATTTCAGATTACAGCATTGTTTGTAACGTAAATACTGCCACATCACAACCTTTCTGCCTCGTACTACAACACCAGCGGCCAGTGTAGGGCAAACGCCCAGAGGCAGCACCGAGCTCCTCGCCCCCTCCTCTCTGGAACGTCGCCAGTGGGCTCTTTAGCCACCCAAACCCATCGAAACTCGCCTCACAACGCCACCTTCTTCACACGACATTTTCGCCCCCTTTTACTCTATTTTCTCGCCCTTTTCGCACTCTACGGACCGGGACTCGATCCAAAAATTATTCCGAATTATTCATTCTACCACTACACGGTCCACCGACCCATTTCGAGAGCCTACGGCCCGGCTCTGCAGCCCTGTAACAGTGGTGACCACCGCAGGGGGAAAAGCTCTTTTAGGGGTTTTTCTAGGGTTTTCCGAGTGGTCCGTCCTCGTTTTCAACGTCGTTTCACTCCATTCTTCATTATGACGGTCCCTATGCCGCACGTTGCGTGTCCTATCGCTTCTACGCCACTCGCCACGTGTCACGCCGCTACCGCGGATGTTTCGTGTCCCCACATCGCATCGTGCCCGAGGCAGGCGAACGGCACGTCTACTTCGTCATCTACGCCCCTTCCTTCGCACCCAACGACCACCTCTTCGCGTTTCCACGGCGCTTCATACGAGCCACATCCGCCCATCGCACCGTGCTCCGTGCGGTCACGCGCATCGTCCACGCTGTCGCCCACGCTTCACACGTTACCTTCCAATCTCGACGACTCACCATTGACTTTGGCCCCTCGCAAAAAGCGCTCGCGGCGCTGTTTCGTGTGTGGTGGGACGGGCAAGCACCGGCTCAACCCTCGTTTTTGCCCACGGACCTACGAGCTCCTTTCTAAGAATCTGGTGAAATTCGACGCTAATTTCAGTCTCGTTTCGGACGACGGTTCGCCCCTTCCGATGACTCGGCACCCCGGTGGCGTTGCAGCGCATCTACTGTCGCCTCGACGTCTCCCTCCTCGTACCATTCGCGTTTCGGCTCGCAGCATTACAGAGTCGCCCGGGACCTCTCATTCGAATCCCCCGTATGTTCATCGCGCTCCACACACCTCGCCTATACCTGTGCCTTGTAGCGTTCCCAATGTCGTCCCCACGTCGAATTCAAATCCCCCGCATGCGCCGCTTGCAGTCGTCGAACATCCACGTAGTATTTTCACTCCAGACCGCAGGTTCAAAGCGAATCCCCCGCACTTGCCGCGCGTGGAACGTCCATCTTCACCACCGTTTCGTATTCTTACTCCCGTTCGCGAATCGCTTCCACGACCCGAAACGCCCCGATATCCCGATAACGCGTTCATCCTCCTGTTATTCGACTGCCTAATCTTGTCCCCAACGTGGTGTCGTGCACTTGCTGGGCTCATTGACGGGATCAACCGTTTGAATCTGGACGACGATATTCCTGCGCTTCGGAAGCGTGTCGAACCCATACGTGATCGTTACAAAACCACCGTACCTTCCGTTTGAACCCCTCCTCTTTGTTGATTCCTTACTTATCTCACGCATATAGTTTTTACGAATCCCCTAGTTTGTACTTCCGGCCATCCGCTTCCTTCCTTCCCTTAAAATGATGTCGGGGTCGACATCAAAATCCCCCGCACTGTTGCAGGGTCGGACGGCCGGTGTGTGGAACTCTTTCCACATGCTGGTTTCGACTTTGCAGTACTTTATTTTTATCCTCAGTTACAGCATTTGTTTGTAGATAAACAATGCCAGATCACAACCTTTCTGCCTCGTACTACAACACCAGCGGCCAGTGTAGGGCAAACGCCCAGAGGTAGCACCGAGCTCCTCGCCCCCTCCTCTCTGGAACGTCGCCAGTGGGCTCTTTAGCCACCCAAACCCATCGAAACTCACCTCACAGCGCCACCTTCTTCACACGACTTTTTCCCACTTTTCTACTCTGTTTTTGAGTCGTTTTCGTACTCTACGGCTCGGGAATTAATTCTACATTCGTCCCACATCGTTCGCTCTACCACTACACGGATCACCGACCCAAATACGAACCTACAGGCCAGGCGCATAACCCTGCAACATCGCGAGATTAACAAGAGCTAAAACCCTGTTCAAAATGAATTTCGTCCCCCCGAGAAGGTCCATAACTCTGACTCACGCAAAGTATAGAGCGCCTGGAGTTCAAACATCAGTCAACGTAGCATATCGGAAACAATTACTCACCATCTCGCACCATGTAGTCGAGAATTGATCCAGCAATTTTGTCAGGTTGCCGGTATGAGCGAAGGACAGTGAACCCAAAGACAACCACATCACATAAGAATCTGGCGAACCCTTTAGGTACGTGACCCATTCGTTGGTAGGAAAAGCGCCCACTGTGCCTCCCACGCACCGGCCATCCCTGCGGACATGAATAAGCCGTTGTAATTCATGTAGGCAAATTTCACTCACGGATGGCACTGCAGAAGGTTATGATCAGTGTACTGAATTCTGTGTTCTATTGGTCTCACCTTGGTTTTGAAATCGCATATTGACACCCAGGCACGTCAATGACCGATATGGTGGTCTCACTCGTAATTGACCACTGTTAAGTAAAATCCAACGAAGTAAGTTCTGGGCAGCAGGATGAACCAAAGAAGAGCCTATGCACCGCAGCAAGGATAACCGTTACGACGGCTGCACTGCAAAGGAAGAAAAGAACTATCTTGCTGAAACTGTACATGGCGTAGACACGCAATCCTAGGATGTCTAATGAAATCAATGACCACCAGCTGAGTCGTCGGTTTTGAGAGGACGCACATCCAACTAGTACACTTTGGAGGAGAAGCAGTACCTTCTTCACGATCCCCCCTGCATTACATCTACTGAGTGATGAGGTAATGAGACGGTTGAGGTTGATTTGATCACTTCTATGTCATTCAACAACCGTCAGCGCGTCAGCCTCATTGAAGTGGCTAGGCTGAAAGTTATTTGCTTACCTCTGGTGCCACGTCACCAAAGTTTAAGAGTGTCTGAGTCATCGCGATATTGCTTAACAGGGAAAGATAGCGGAGAAGAATGAAGAGGAAGAAACTGAGTCGCTTCGGTCGTCTCCACAGGAAATTGATTTCGGAATCCAAAGTGAGGATGTGGTCATAGCATAGAATTACTACAGAACTTAACAGTCAACACGCAAAGACTTTTTGTTTGTGTCTCACCGAAAGCGACCAAGACCCACGTGTTTGTGAAACGGCTAGAATGCCATTCTTCAGTGGATTTGTCGCGAGAGGGATGTACTTTGTCTCACTATCCGGTATTACTACTGAACCCACAGGGATATCACCATCCGCGATTGTGGTAACAAATACTGATGAGACTGTAGGCAACTCGCTCAGGTTGAGTGCGTCATACTCCAGTTTCAATTCTTCTTCATCATCGATGAAAGGCAAGACATCTTGTTCCTCCTTGAACATGACTTGTTTCACATGGTTGGGTTTTACAGGTCTTCGAGATTTCATTAGATCCCGTCTAATCGTCTCTCGAACTTCAGGAGAAACGCTCGCCAAATCCCTGAGTTCTAAAGTCACTTCAGAACTTAGTATCTGGTCGGTCAATTTCCTCCCTATCCCATCCCGTTGTACTGGAGCTCGAACCTGATAGGCTCGTTCCTCCATTTCAGCCTCTTCTTCACCCTGAATAGGTGCTGGTTCTTCTGAGGTCGACTGGACCGGCCGAACATTGTGATACGGTAATTCAACAGTATCCGCGATTGCTCCATTCCGGTTTAATCCAGACGTTCTCTCCAAATCCCGCTCCTTTTCTGTGATCTCAGCTGTTCTAGCCCTCCAATCCCTTCTAGCGTTTGCTAAACCAGCTTCATTACGGTCCTCAGGAGGCTTAGCTGGTCTCGTGAATCGAGCCTTTGCCTCAATCCTAGGACCATTCAGAAATTTGGATTGGACGAGGTACCGGTCTTTAACCCGGTCCTAGTCGTTGCAAACTGATCCTGAGTAACAGGTAACTCTCCCGAACCCATGCTTTTCATCATCCAAGCCTGAAAGGCTTGTCCAAAGTCAAAGTTTGACGGCATAACCGCGGTTGGTTGAGTTTGAGCCATATAGGTGGGTTGAACCACCTGTGGGACAGAAGTTTGAACATTTACTTGTCTAGCCTTTGCAAGCTGGACCTTCAAGGTTCTAATTTCGTCCATAGCCGTCTCATGGAAATCCATAGGCCTCCTCGTTTCTTCGTACACTTCGAAGTCATACGGGGCACCAACCCAGTTCTGGCTGATTGCCTTGTTCTTCCAATAATTGTCTACCCTCTGCTTCTGAGTCCCGTTGCCCGATGGAATATAATTGCCATCACCCAATTTGTGTTTACCATCCGCGAATGCTAACCAACCCTTGTTGATGTGTTCTATTTTGTGAGGGCACTCCCTCGAGAAATGTCCTGATTCCTCACAATAATAGCAATCATGATCCTTCGTAGGCTCTCGGTCTCTCGAATACTGAGGTCGACTCGGGCCTTGCGTGTTGTACACGTAGTTTGAACGATTATTGTTCATGTGCGGAGGCGGGTCTTTCGCGAATTGTGCCAACATTTTGAGAACTTCACTATGAGATTTAAGAACCTCATTGTGACGCTGCTCACTCACTTTCTGGCTCAAGACGTACTGATCCCTCAACTGCGCGATAGCGCCGTTCATTTCCTCCAGCCGTTCCTCGTAAGGTTCGACTTTTGTGGTTGGAAAACTGAGAGGCCTCACAGATATCTCATCTTTTGTACCAACTGAGAGAGAAGCTGATCTGCTTTGACTCCTACCCAAAGTTTCTGCTAATTTCACAAGATCCGCAACATCTACCGGATCTTCGACTCGAGATTCTCCCGCGGTTGCTGCATTCGCTGGATTAATCGCGGGTACGAGTAAAGCAGGAATCTGAGCGCGCAGTAGAGCAGAACTCTCTATGGACATTTTTAATGTTGTCGCAAAGGTATGTTCTAACGTCTCGTAGTTGAAATCGCAGGTGATCTGGTTCGTAATTAGAACAGGAGCGGTCAAGAGTTTCTTTACTTCCATAAGAAATTCTATTCCAAAACGTCTAAGACGACCTTCTTCTTTCACAGTGATCCCCCGGTTCCTCTTACAGAGTTTCTGCAGAAGATCTATGGTACCCGCTCTCTCTGATTTAATCTCAGGATAGCTAAGATAGATTTCTTTGAGGAATTCCTCATATGTTCCATTTTTGTATGTAGGAAGTGCTCTCCAAGTTGCCTTCCGTTTCGTAGGAAGATAACTCGTAAAGTGTAATTTCCTTTCAGCATCGTCTGTAACGCCGGCATGTTCCATTATCTGGTTCACATGGTCAACAAATGTCATGAGGTCTTCATGATCATCCGTGGTGAACTTAGGAGCATTATTATCCCAAGCGTATGGAATTTTAAAGCTTGCGACTCTGGCTCCACCAACTGGTGCTGGGTTCGCTCCGTCTGCCATTTCTAATAGAGATGACTCTGAATGTAGGGTTTGGGACGAGTTTTGAGAAGTTTGAGGTTCAATAAGACCCTCTAGTTCGACCCTAAGATCCGAACTCGATTGAATTGGTTCGGATTGAGTATCCGCGGATGCTAACTGTAACTGTTTATACACTGCCGCTCGCGATAGAGTTTGGTCTTTCGACTTTACTCTTGCTATAGCTGCTGCACTGGGAGTCCTTTGTCTACTAGGTAGAGGCGGAAGGACAACTGGTGTGTTGTGCCTTTCGGAACGACGAGGTAAAGGTTTAGGAAAACCAGGTGTTTCAGGTTTAAGTTCGCCCTCTGATGATAACTCGTTTGTTTTCTGCTGTAGCAGAAATCTTAGGACGAAGGGTACTTCGTCTGAAGAGAATGAACTGACGGTTTACGTCCTTCTCAAGTCGTGAGACTCAAGGAATGGGTTCTCGATAGTTCTGAAGACTTTGAAAGTTAGAAATGCGGGATCCAACAAATTTTCCAAGTCTTTATAGACCGATTGACAAAGTTTTACTTTGAGAAGTAAAGTCAAATGAACCCCTCGCGGTGGGCTCCAGATAAAACACTGACTATGGGGCTAGTGTTGCCGCGACTCAAGTCACACCAAATTAGTTTATTGCGAAAAACTTCTTAGTGGTGTACATTACCCCACGTCTGCTATGATGCAATTATAGCCCCATAGGGGGCGCCTGATATGCCCAAAGGGTTTTGGGTACCCTCGCGTAGTTCGTGAGAAAAAGCCATCGACTCGGCGACTCGACTCCGGAGTCAAGTCGATGGAGTCGATGGAATTCCTCCGCAACTAGAGGTCAGATCCCAAAGTGGTTAGAGTATGACATGCACCTCCCTCTTTGTGCACCACAAAATAATTCAGTTTCTTCAGCACCCTCGTCTATTACGTGCGATTTTTGATTTTGATCGACTTGAGTCGCAGCAACACTATATGGGGCTGGCGGTGAAATAACCACAAACCAAACCTTGTAAATGAATACACGGTTCGATAATGCAACTACAACAACTCAAACACTATAGTCCTCGTGCAAGTTCGGGGTTCCAATCCAGTATAGATTGTGGCAATTTGAACTTTAGTTCTCTTTGAGAAGCAAGACTTTACAGGTCTACAAGTCGTATAGATAAAACTTGCTTGAATCCGTTCTAGGCGCAATCGCGGATAGACAGACGAGATTTTACGTTCAACGGTTTTGTATGATGTGGGTCTAGGTTTGGAGATAGTACTCCGATGCGTAACGCAAGTGATTCTTTATGAATCCCGATTCCAAATAGTATCCACAATTGCTAATCCTTGCGAGATTACAACCAATTGTCAAGTCCGATCTGTTTCCCTATATTCCACGTGTCTGTTCTGTTAATCCAATATGTCCACGCATCGTTTATAAAGATCCAAATCCAACACAGATAATATTCAAACAGAGAAAACAAACGAAACTTTGTATAGCTTCTGGGTGTCTCCGAATGAATGCCTACTCTACCGGTTAAGCGTGAAGTCTAGTAACTTCGCGTCCAACAGGTGGGGTGAGATTCACTGGTGTTCCTCCCATAACCATCCACTTAAATATGTTACAAGATTCTAAATATAAACGAGACAGATACAAACGTGCAATAGGGTTCAGGGTATATGACTAGTGGTATGGCAGCTAGCCGATGAACTCCTGTCGGATATCAAGCAATTAGTAAAATAGAGAGAGATTTGTAAGAAACATCAACGAGCCGAGCTTAACGATGAGTCAAGATCTACATCACTTAGAACGATCGTGATGGGATATTGTTGATATGTCAACTTTTAGCCGACCTCCTCATCAGCACTCCGTTACCCTCCTTGGTAACCCTCCGCTTAATTGGTCCCGCTTTGAACCGTTCGAGTGATTTGTCTGAAAATTGTGATAGCCGCCGCTTCCCAGTACCCGAGTATGGTTTCTTAGTCAATTGGTTGATCGACCAAGTCCAGCCTTCTCTTGGCAGTCCTGGAGACGTCAGATGATGTCCCACAATGATCCCCCTAGTTCAGAAGGATATTCTCTCATAATACGCCCTTAGTCAGGGATGTGCAGTAGCCCCAATCCGTTTCCAGGATGGTAAGGCACTTTCTGTGATTGCTCCATTAGCGACTTCCCACGTCAATCCTTTACCAGGATCGTTGTCCAGCGCCTTACTAATGGTTCGAGACACATTATATATCTCGTATATTAAGCAGATGCCTCGTATCACGATGTACATGTTTGTTCTTCACACGCCACCGGGCGCTCGCGGATTCCCGAACTTCTCAGATTGGTATCAGATTCATTTTATATTCTTTATTCCGCCCTTCTGTCGTCCTAGCCGCACCAGTAACAAGCTCTGTCTGAAATGCATGCCGAACTGCATGGTGTTTTGTTTTCATTGTGTTTTTTCCTGCCGGCTTTCTCATTCCCAGTTGAATACTTCGTATATTAGAGAGATCCCTCGAATCAGAGTGTACATGTTTGTACCGCCGAAATTACCCCAACCGTTACCCCAGCTGACCCTCTCCATCCGGAATTAGCTTAGACGCCCCGGCGCTTGGCTGATTCATACCTCGCCGATCAGCCCTCAACCTCCGCACAAAAGGCAGACATTCTGTCGCGTCGCTTCTTCTTTCTTACCCCCATCATCTGCTTTCGGAATCCCACACCGCCGCCTCTGTTTCTCCATTTTATGCTGCGCTGCCACTCCATGATGTGTTTGACTACCAAGAATCAACTTACGCCCAGTGGAGGTTCCTAATTCTGCAAGACTCTGCGTTACCAAGCTATGCGTATTCTCTTAAGACGTCGAAAAGGGCCCGAAACCCCTTGAGATTTATGTTTAACAGCCGGCCAAGACCTACCGCTATCAAGCCTCGTGCCTCAACCTTCTACCTCTGGATTTCGCAAAACCTTGAGCACCGAGGTGATATTCAATCAAGATGAACCCGAAGCTCACTACCAAGGCTCAATTCATCAAGATTCTAAACTCGGTGTCGGCTCTGCGTTTCAACTTCAACTTCAACGCCATTAATAGCGTCGACCAAGCAACTACTCCACAAAGTTGAATATATGCAATCGGGCGTTGCCAGCCTGGAAGAATGACTCTTGCAATATGGTGAGTAACACAGTCCTTCCCCGTCTCAGTCTTGGTATCAGTCGCAAATGTTACTCACTGGTGTGGCTTTACGGAAAACCTGGGCTCGGTGCTGAGCCAATTGTGCAACCGGGAATCATAGACCCTTGCCGCTCATATTCTCGGGTACCGTCGACAGGCTTCGGGCATGGTTTGCGTAGGTAGGTGAGGAAGAGCGTGCGATAAGGCGCCTAACTTCATCGATAAGTGTGCGGAACTCAGCGCCATGCATACCGCCCGGACCTATCGACTGCCACGAGCTCCGCGAAGTGTTGTTCGAGTTCCTGTGCCGGCTAAGCGGTGAGAGGTTTTCTTCTTGATGGCCTCCATTCCGGGATGCCGCTGACTTAAGCCCTCGAAGTGTGGCCTCGACCATTGTGGACGTTCGTTCCATCGAATCTATGTCCCTCCTGCCAACAAGCTGAGTGCAAAGGACACATTTCTGCCACCTGGTGAGCACTGTTACTAGATCGTCAAGTTCGATTAACTCTTACTCACCTGCGCCTGTTCAGCAGCCCGAACGAGCCTCCGAAGAACGTTAACATTGTGGATGAAATTTTGGGCTTTCTGCCATATGCGACATGTAACAGGGTGCGAAATCTTCAGTTTCTCTTCTACGGAATATTTACCTATTGTCTGCGGTTCAGCCACATCTCCTGTGTTGAGCACATCATGTCCATATGCGGTCTGTCTCCTCATCCAAGATCGGCTACTTACTCAGTTAACTATCGTTGTACTTCCCGATGTACTAGCTTTCGATGCTCAAATCCAAGGGAGCTGCTAGAATTATGGGATTTTCCTCGTAATCCATGCAGCCGTCTGGTACGAGACATGCTCTCACAGTTCGACTTTTCGACGCTATCCAATGTACAAAGAAGTGTGTTTTTCATTATTTTACTGGCCTCCAGCTATCTGCTAAACGTTCAGTAGCAAGCGCGCTGGATAGCCTACAACGGCGGGCGAAGAACAAGAGAATTTTCACATGGAGTTGATCCTGTAATTGTATTTTGTTACGTCTATGGCTGAAATAAACTGTACTTTTACAATGCAAGTGAGTCTTCACACTTGCGCCGGAGCGAAGCGAAGGCACGTCTTGTCCCTTTTAGCTAACTGCTCAGGCCAGCAATAGCCCTTGTGAGATGACGTCGTAATGTAATGAAGTACATTATAGCATGTTGCAACTCGAGCAGATTTGAATAAATGCCCAGGTGCCCCAATACCAGGTCTGTCAACGGTCTCCAGGTTTGTAAGACTCGCGTATTTTCCCGGGATGGGTGTTTTTAAATGGTCAACTTGTCCTGGCACCTAAAATGTTTCAATCTGTCAGTTGCTTGTTTATTCTCACCTCACTCCAGCCCGACCCTGGATCCAGTTTTCGTCACCAGCACCCTCCTTGGATGCGAATGAACGAACGTATGCACTGTACATTGGCAAGTTCTCTGCCTCAAATGTGTAGGGGCAGCGAAATCGAGATTCAGATTCCACTACGGAATCAAGTTGAGCTCTCGGTACGGTTGGGTGGCCCCTGGATCCATGGAAGTATTTCAGATGTTCTGATACGTTCAAACGAAACGTTGCTGGAACGCGGAGCACTCGAGGCGCGGAAGCAACAGTGCATTAATCTTGGCTCCTACGTAGCGAATCTACGAATCTACCGTATATTTAACGAAACGACGGGATTTTGTGGGTATATGTTTGTACTATCTCCTTTAGTCTATCCCCAGTGGGCCTCCTCTCGACGACAGCTTACAACCAGCGAAGCAGTGGTCTGCGGACTGCGAGAAGCTGGAGTCATTGGCATTGCCCTGTGCAGCATTCTGCAGACTGCGGTAAGCGGTTGAAGTCATTGCCGGCCGCGTGTCGATTTGCCGAGGGTCTTTATATTTATCCTGGAATGTCTGCTCGCAAGATTACCTTTCTCCTCCCGTTCACTTCACAATGACTGTACCCAATGCTCTGGGATTTTTTCCAACTGAAATCTGGACGATGTTTTTCAACTGTCAAGGGTTCTTCCACTATCCACTTGCATATTCATTTCATTCACGTCCCTAAGCCGGAGCGGAGCGCAGGCATATCTTGTCTACTACAAAATTACTCCATCAACCACCAACTTCGCCACATTACTCGACTTCGCGTCGGGTGTTTCTGCTACTTCGTGTTGCATTAATCTCGGTTCCTATGTAACAAATCCACAAAAATAGTGATCGCCTCCTTGACGCCAAATGTCCCCTTCGGCCGCCGGCGGCCGATATCGATAGTACGGAACATGGGAGATGATTTGACGAGGCTCAGCGATGAGCAGAGGTTGTAGATTCAGTGGCTCCGAGTACCGCACAGCGCATACAAACCGTGGATGCGTGGCGTATGGTGTTTTTTGCAGCATCCGTCGGGCACAAATCTGTATGGGGCTGGACAACAACGAAGGTCCGACTCTGTCCTGAAGCGCCTGTGTCCATATGGGATAAACCCAAAATCTTTCCGTCCCATCCAGGGATGACGGAAAGAAATAGAACCATTGCCGTGATGTTTTTTTGAAGGTGGAGAAAAGCCGTGTTTTATGCTCGAACTGGGTAAGTTGTACCGCTCGAGAGGGAAACACGTTAACACCTGTGTCCAGGAGGTCATATGTGAGCTCTGCTGCACGGATATAGGGAGGAGCATGTGTGTGATTCCAGTAGCCCCAAATCAGCTCATAAATCGACGCCTCTAGTACGACTCCGGAGCCGTTGTATGCGGTTTCTTGGGCAGGTGAGAGCTCTTGAACGCTTTCCGAATTCGCGCTAAACTGGGTTTCGAGGGGATAGGACTCGCATAGCCTCAGCAACGGGAGACTGCGAGTCAGTTGTCTGGATGCTATCGCTGATCGATGCAAGCAACCTCCCCCGTCGGCATATTTGGTGAAGCATTGTCAAGTCGAGTTCCCCTGCCGCATGTAAGTTGACAATTACAATAGGTTGAACTCCAGCTTACACATATGGTTGTTCGTCTTGATCTTCTGTAGGCTTCCGTTATGGCTTTCATACATAAATTCGGAGAGCTTCATAAGCGGACCCCACCACTTCATCTGGTCGCCGTTATGCATGGCGTAGTGGTGGTTAGGACGAGTTGTGAGACCCGGGAAAAGGGACTGGGAGGATCGGAGATAGTTGAGATAGATCTCGGTGTATTGGTCGGCCCCCGATGGGGTTGTGGTGTAAGAACAGAGGATGTTTGTCGCACCAACGACGTCATGGAAGTTGTCGAATAATTTGAGGTCCATTCTCAACGAATAACGGTGATACCAGAGCTCGGGGATAATCAAGGGGAAAAAGATGGCGAACAAAACAAACCAATTGTCGGTCTTCAGCTTCCCGTGTGTCTTCTCCCCTAAGTTGATGGGTGGACGATCAATCCAGGCCGGAATCACGACGCCGGCAAGTCCTGCATGGATAATGGCCATGGCGTCGGCATAAAAACACGATCTGCGAAGGCCTCCCCTTCTCGTAGACCGTATAATCATCCGCATCACCGTCAACATCCTCATCCTCATCCTCCTCATCCTCCTCCTCCTCCTCACGCCCTGGCTCCGCCGCATCTTCAGCCTCGCTCATGACCATGAAGGATGCACGGCGGGCAAGGCTGGAGCTTGGTCTGTCGTTCCGGAAACTGTCCCGGTGGAGGTCCTCGAGCTCGGTTTCGATGGTGTTATCGTCTACGTCCATCATGTCCACGTCCTTGTCAACATTGGAGTCGGAGTCGGAGTCGGATGCCGCGTCAAAGGCACTGTCACCACCAGCCTTCGAGCCATTGGAACCGATGCCCCATTTAAGACAGCAGTGATGTTGAAGGACACTTTGAAGCCAGTTGTGCATGGGTCCAAGCACCGTGTGCTTAACGGGGTCGCGGTATGTTAGTCTGTTCAGGGGCGAAAACCGACATCCGTGTTCATTGAAAATCTTCTTGCGAGCGGCTACTGTTCCTGCAACGAGCCAGGCTTTGGCGCAGCGGAGGACCTCCCACCCGACTCGCGGCTCGAAGTCGGCGTAATCCAGCCGATCGATGTCTGCATACTGGAGCTTGCAAAAAGAACAAAAATTATGGGACGTGTGACCGGCACAGCCTAGCAATTTTTTAAGAGCCAGGATGTCGCCAATAGTAGCAATAATCGCAGCCCGGTAGAAGTCGCCTTCGGGGGTGATTGTATGTCGGGACCATCTTTCCGTGCCACATTTCCTGGAACTGTCCACGATTGGGTCGGCGAGTGCAGCCATTGCCGTGACGGTGGGCTCTTTGGTAGGAGGTGTCATTCCGACAAAGTACGTGTAGCCCTCGAGATGCCACATCTCGTAAGGAAGATTGAGACAAACTGCGATGATAGCCCCGCAGGATGCTGACTTTCCAGCGATTTTGTTCATGAAGGGATTGAACCAGTCGATGTAGAGGCCAAACACGAGATTATTCAGCTGGGAGGTATATGTTCCCAGACTTTGCCACGCTGGGCTATCCCAAATGGACGACATCCTGTCTGGATTCGGCCGATGGAGGTGGGACTTCCGAAGAAGCTCCTCTATCCCAGGCCGAGATAGAAAATGTGCCAGCCAACTGTGAAAATTTTGCGTGGAATACAGACGCCGGGGCACGATCTTTGGGCCTGCAAGAGTTTGTCGTTCCACCCAAAGTGGGGTGTTGCATCGTCTCGAACCACCTGTTGCTCGAGCAAGGCAATTCTGTGGAAGGTCCTCCAAGGAATACCCTCGAAAGCAGGTTGGGCAGCAAATAGATCGGTTGATGACTGGTTCAATGGAAAGGTATTTCACTGCGGTGCGTACGTCCTGGGGAATTTATGATTGGTGTCCGACGCGGCCACCATAGTTATAATGAAACCGAGGACCTTGAGAACTCGGTGGCTCGCATCTCGGCTGAGACAGCATACAAGATGCAGCCACGCCACGAGCGTGCATGCAAGAAAAATGACACGACGACGGGCTGCAGCGAGTCCTGAAAGAACTGAATCAATGTTTACACTCGAACACAAAATGAATGGATCCAACCTGTTGTTGAGCACCACTCTTCGCCGAGCCCGGAACTACACAATTCGGCCCGATCACTCCGCGTCAAATACAACCATATGGGTCACGTCTTGATGTTCAAACGACACTTCTCACGTTCTTCTTCATTCCCTTGCATCTCCGAGCTATCTACGACATCTCCATGTGCCTTAGCATTGTTCCTGCCTTGAGTTTTATTGTCCCTTTCATTTTCATTTACACGGCCTTATTGTCTCGGATTCCGCCGCCATCGCATGTACAGCCTCCAGGTACTCCTGTGTTCATTTCCCCCTTTTCTGCCTTATTGCACCCATATATATTACACTTTCCTGTATTCCTTTAGCACGCTATTCTACCGCTTTTGCCCCGGATCTCGTATGTCACCTTAGTCCCTCGTCGCCCTCTCGATGCTCGCTTTCGTCTCGTCCCTCGTCGTTCACACGCTTGTATTGCTCGTTTTCTTTGTTGTCCCCATCCCTGCATATCGTCTCACCAATGCCTCCTTCCCTGCCTTCACCACCGTGTCCTTCCAGCCGAGCACTGAGCATGGATTGACCACCTCGCACATTTATCGTATTGCGGCTGTTCTCGGAGTTGCCAGCGTGATTTATACAGCTCGCGCTCTCAGACGGGCCGTATGCATGTCACTGTTCCCTCCTCCTGAAGTATATCATCTTCGTTGCCCATGACTCTAAGAGCTGTAGGCGGCTTGTGTTCCACCACTGCTGGTGTCTCCGCCACTGCATTGTGAGCCTGCTATGATTTAGTATACCGGGTGCCTTCTTATTTCTCTATAGAATCTTACTGGAGGCAATATATTATCTGCGACAAGTTCCCTATTCTCCCTGCGGTGTTTCGATGCTGTGGACTTGTGGCACCACTTGCCCTTCTTTGTCGTCCCATCCTTCGCCTCCCAGGTTTGCGCCCCGCAGTCATGAGAGCGGCAATGACACAGGACGTAGTTCTTCTTGCCTTCTGGATGTTCTTCCATGTAGTTTAATGCCAGGAACGCAATGCGTGACTGCACTACTACTGGATGTCAAAGACAAAGAGGATGAGTGACCCAAAT
Source organism: Mycena olivaceomarginata (assembly GCA_029378375.1). Classification (NCBI taxonomy): domain Eukaryota; kingdom Fungi; phylum Basidiomycota; class Agaricomycetes; order Agaricales; family Mycenaceae; genus Mycena; species Mycena olivaceomarginata. The sequence goes on from JARKIC010001019.1 coordinate 114,282, forward strand.
TGTAGATATGATTGGATATGATTAGATCTTGTCACGTTATCGACGCTCAATATGTTGACCTTCAATTCCAGTATTTTTGTCAATTTTTTGTATTCCAGTTAACATTTTAACCGGTTTTTTTTTTTTTTTTTTTTTTTGATGATCCGAACAAATTGAAAGACAACGATTTTATTCTCTCAATCCATATCGAAAAGGAAATACATGAAAAATGCGTGGCTGCATCGTGGCCACGGAAAAATCCGAAAGCTCGACTAAAGGGGTAAATAGCCGGATTTAAACAAATGACAGTACGGATGACAGTTCGATGACAGCGGAAACTCGGACCGCAAATGACAGTTGATTGTCCGCCGTGAGATGGGCGTAGCAAAGGAAGATGGCGGAAGACTCTAAAAAAGGTCCCCACCGCCAAGCTCCGGCGCTCCGTGGTCCGCGAGGATGACGAGACCACCAACGGCACCAAAACCCACATCAACCTACTCAAACCATGGCTCGATGAGTATCAGCAATACCTGACAGCTCGCGAAGTGGTGCCTGCGGGTATGGACACGATCCAGTGGTGGGGGGTAAGTGTCGACAATATTTTGATTCAGCTACCTGATAATCTCTAATCTCTCAGATAAATGCCGCTCGTTATCCTGTGTGGGCGTCGCTTGCGCGCGACTATCTCGCTGTGATGTCATCATCGGTATCCAGCGAGCACGCATTTTCCTCGGCTGGGATTACTATCAGCAAGAGACGCAACCGGCTGAAGGCCGACGTTGTTGAGGCGTTGCAAGTTCTCAAATGTATGATACGCCGTGATTTGATGTTCCGTAAGTCGGCTCTCGTGGATGACACCGGGTGCGATGACGAGGAGGATGCTGATGACGATGGGAAGGAGGGCGATGACAAGGAAACAGGATGGGATGATTTTTTAGAAGAGGACCCTAATAATTATGACCCGGACTATGATATGGACATCTAATTACATATTTTGCATTGGTGATAACAGAGTGTCGATGGAAGTGTAGCAGATGGGGAAAATTGCTGGCAAGCCGCGGCTTGAGCCCAAGCCAAGCCCTCCTCGACGGCTTGGGCTTGGGCTTGAGGAAAGTGAAGCCAAAGCCCGGGGCTTCCAAGCCCAAGCCGGGGCTTCCAAGCCAAGCCAAGCCGTAACATCACTACGGAAGAGTGCCTGCCTTTTGAGAGGCTGTTGAGCGGCTGATCGGCGATGTTCAAAATAAACTGCGCCCCAGATCTCAAAGCTAATCTGTGATGAACCCGGGTCAGCCAGTGAACACAGACAAAAAGGAAATGACCAGGCCATAGAGCAGGCGATGTGAAAAATCTTGTAAATGAGGAAGCATGCAAACAGGCGCAATCTTATTTGAGGCATCTGCTCAATACACAAGGTATACTGGAGGAGAGCATTTGTGCCTCCTAGGGAAATATTATCCCATTCTGGAGTGAACCAAGGATAGATTGCATTAAGTTGAGCTATACGTGAGAGCGCATCGTTTGTGGCTTCCCTGTACCCGGATTGCCCTGTACCTGGATTGCCCTGGATAGCCCTGTGCCTGGATTGCAGCAAGATAAACTTCAGGGAGGTTCTTACTGTCTCACAGGTGGAACAGTCGCAATGATACCATCACTCACGCCCACTTACTTCCGTGGGGTGGCGTGCATGCATGCATATAGAGAATATGTTGAACACGAGCTCCTTGATTCCATCTGCCAGGCACAAAGTCAAACAATTTGGCAGCTTCTCCGTACCTGGATTGCGGGAGGATAAAGTTAAGGGTTGCACTTACTCATCACAGTGACGGAGGAGGGGAGATTTGTTGAGGAGCCATGGCCAAAAGGGATCTGCGGGTGAGGGAAGCCCTCTGTACATTCCCTGGTGTGGACCCGTGTATTCATGTATCTGGAAAATTTGATAGAACATGAACTCCTTGATTCTGTCTGTCAGAACACAGACTGTGCTCGGAAGATGAACAGCCACCAAAAATAACGAAGAATTCTCAGGATACAAAGTATAAAGCTCACATTGCTTGTCCCATACCCCACAATCAAGATGCCTGCCCAATGCACTGACACCCAAGTTCGACTGAACATGCTTACCACGTGTTTTACTATCACGGTAGATACCCTGGAAATTCTTGCCAATAGCCTCAATGCAGCCTTCTTGGTGGCCATTTCCAACACAGCAAGGTCCCTGTTGAAGAATATTGAGGTGAGTCATTTATAAGCCTTCCATCACTGTAGCATGAATCTCACAGAAGGATCCTAGACAGTGAGGAAAAACAAGAGAACCTGTATCGAGTTAATGGAGCAAACACATGAATTGCTCAATGCAATTGTCATTCTTCATGTCAAATCAGATACCAGTGGTGCATTGCCGCCAACTGTATTGAATCAAATCGGAAAATTCACAGAGTACTTTACTTGTCAAAAGACTCTGGTTTCATCTGACAACTGCCCTCTAGGACTCTACACAAAATCCATACCTTTGTTGAGGCCCAGCAGAGTAGCAGCAAAGTCAAGCAATTCTTCCGCCTAGCAGAGATGGACACACTGCTGAAGGCCTGTAAGAATGGACTAGAACAAGGATTTGCTTTTTTCAGGTAAGGAACTTACTTACTTCCATGAACATATTGAGGAAAATATTGTGTCTAGATCAACATTGTTGACATTATGACAAATATTACAAAAATGCAGGAAGAGGTGAAGCAGCGACATCAGGAGGTACTTACCATGATTGAAGCAATCTCTGATGCAGCAACTTCAGACAGAGCATCCACAGTAAGCAATATTCTGGGGTATTTGTGAAGCTACTCTGACATTGGCTCAGATAAGCAGGGTTTATTTTGGAACCCACAACAGGTTTGCAGCTCTGCAGTCATCAAATAACAAAATGCTGACTTTCTTCAAAGCTCCAATTCATTCTCAATGCTACCATCAGAGCCAAAGATTTTCCATGGACGAGCATCAGAATTGTCTGATCTTTTGACTCTTTTCAATGGGGAAACTCCCAGGATAGCAATTCTGGGTGCAGGAGGGATGGGAAAAACCAGTCTTGCAAGGGTAGTCCTCCATCATCAAGAGGTTGTTGACAGGTACAAGCAATACCGCTTCTTTGTCATGTGTGACTCTGCATTCAGCAAGCTGGAACTTGCTGCACTTATTGGAGCACATGTGGGGCTCAAGCCCGGAAATGATCTTACTCAGCCCGTGGTTCAATACTTCTCTAGCAACCCCCAAAGTATCTTGATTTTAGATAATCTGGAAACACTATGGGAGCCTGTCGCAACCCGTGGCGACATTGAGGAATTTTTGTCACTGCTGGCAGATATACAGCAGCTTGCATTAATTGTAGGTGGACATGTTGTGTCTGTTAAATGTTGCTAACAACAAACTAGATCACAATGCGAGGTGCAGAACGACCAAGCAAAGTACGCTGGACAAGGCCCTTTTTGCTACCTCTAAAGCCCTTAGACCAAGATGCTGCAGAACAAACATTCACTGATCTTGCAGATGGCATTCATGATGCAGATGATGTCACCAGAGTCCTGCTCTTGACAGACAACATGCCCCTGGCAATCAATCTAATGGCCCATTTGGTTGACTCAGAAGGTTGCCCAAGTGTGTTATCCCGCTGGCCACAGGAAAAAACTTCCATCATGTCAGATGGTCACGACAGGAGATCTAACTTGGAGTTGTCCATTTCCATGTCCCTATCAAGTCCCAGGATCCAAGCTGTTCCTCATGCAAAAGAGCTATTGAGCCTTTTGTCAATTCTGCCTGATGGTCTTTCAGATGTTGAGCTTGTCCAGAGCAAGCTCCAGATTGATGATGTCCTTGATTGCAAGACAGCTCTCATCCGAACAGCTTTGGCTTATAGGGATGAAAAGAAGCGGCTGAAGGCATTAGTGCCTATCAGGGAGTACATGAAAAAAATCTATCAACCTGGACATGACCTAATTCAGCCACTTCTGGAGTACTTCAAGGAGCTATTGCATCAGGAGGTGAATGGAGGTCAAATTGGTTCTTCAGCAGCTCAGATATTATCAAATTTTGCAAATGTACAAAATATTCTGCAGAATGGACTGCAGCCAAGCCACCCAGATCTCAAAGACATCTTATTCTGTGCATTTCATCTAAATCAGTTCAGCCGGGTCATGGGCCGGGGGACCATTTCCCTCCTAGCACAACTTCACCATGTCCTTCCAGACCCCTGTGACCATCAACTTGAGGCTGCTTTGATTACAGACTCATTTGCATCATCTTACCTTTCTCCAATTTCGAATCCAGAGACACAAGTGGCACAGGCATTAGAACACTTTGAGCACTTTGATGATCTTGATCTTAAATGTAGGCCCACCCTTTACACCTTGTACATGAAGACTGACTTCAGTGGTTTCAAGGTAAATTTTATATCAATATTGCATTCTATTATTCTATCGACAGTCCCACTGTTTCTAAAGCCAAGGATTATTGTCACCTGGCTATATTGTTGGCAACTACATCTGGCAACACAAAAAGACATTCCCAAGCATTGGTGCAGCTTGCACTCATTCACTACTGTCTCAGTGAATATTCTTCCAGCCAAGCACATGCATGTCAGGCACAGAGGTTGGCCAGGATTTCTGGCAATCTATTCAATGAAGCATCTGCACTCCGCATGGAAGCAATGGCCTGGACACAACTTGGTAACTACAAACAAAGCATCTCTCTCTGCACCAGAGCAAGAGATCGTCTAGTTCTTTGTGGTATGGCTGGTGGCAACACAGACCACAACATCATGAATCTGCAGGGAGAGATCCACTTCTTGAAGTCAGAGTACTACGAGGCACACAATATTCAAACTCAGATTCTTCAAGAATGCCCACTTTACTGGGATCCCTATGACCATGCCGTTCCTTTACTGAATCTTGCAGAAACTCGTCTGTCTATGAATGCTCCCAAACATGCAGTGGAACAGGATATTGAGAGAGCCAAGAAAATATTTCTCCCCATGGAACGAATTATAGAGATAACAATGTGTGATACCATCATGGCAGATCTCCGCCTGAGAGAGGGAGACATTCCAGCAGCAGAGGCACTTTTCAAGCAATGTCTTGCAGCTTCGAGCCACTCAGAAATCAAATCCTTCTGTTTGGAGCGCCTTGGTAACACTGGACGCTGGGGTGCAATTGTTCCAATGTCTAGCTGGGCAACAGTTTACCTTGCACATTCTCTCAAATTCAAAGAGAAGTTAGGAATAAACAAGGCTCTCCAGTTTCTTGGAGACATCTTCCTTGCTCAGGGTGATGAGGACATGGCTGTCAGCTTGTTTATTGTTGCACTCGAGGGATTCACCTACATGGATGTCCATTGCAGCAGAGCTGAATGTATGCTTCGACTTGGCGACATTTCCAAGAGATGTGGCGACCTGTTGAAGGCAGGGGAGTTTTGGGAAATGGCTAGGTCTCTGTTTGAAAGGTCATCACAAGGCAACCAGGTTGAACAGGTTGACAAAAGGCTTGTAAGCATTGGTGAAGATGTGCTTGAGCAACAGAGAAAGAATTTGGATTTTCTGGCAGACCTCAATGTACCTACCTCTATCATCAAGGTGGAAGAGCATGAGTTCTCCGATAGTGAGGGTGTGCGGAAGGAAGCAGTAAAATCACCTGAACCAGTGGCAGTTTAGTGTTGTGTATCTGTTCCTCAGAATGGTATATTATGTATATTTCCCATGTTCCATATTTATGTATGAATTCTATTTATTGGTACCTCAAGCTTAAGTTTAAATGAGGCCAAGTTTAAGGTGCACTGGTTGTATCAACAAAACACCAGACATCAACCACTGGCGGAAGTGAAGCAAACTTTTCCTGATGATCCCTCAAGCCGAGTCCCAAATTCGGGCCACCACTGCGAGAAGGAACACAGACAAAACATCCACAAAGCAAAATTTAACCATGACAACTCTCTCGTCTCTGTCCGGTGCCAGTGGATGGGGGACAACACATGAGAAGGGAGGAATGGGATACATGCTCCACCAAAGATGCGCGTGGAAATGGGGCAAGATGAGCTGCGAGGCAATCATACCTAACAGCGTCTTGTAGTCATCACCTCCCTGGAATGGATGTGTACTCCGTTGGCATCTTATAGGTTTATGTATAGATAACCACCTGTATACTGTACAATTTCATTCAAATCGACAGGGGGTGTGATGCGTGACCCATTTTACCTATTCGACATTTCGGCAGCCGCCGAATCTTTGCGTGACACCTCGAAAATTTCGGCATTTGAACCGGAATTTTTGTCTTTTTCTGCCTTTTTTTTTTTTTTTTAGGCAATTTGGGGCATCTGTGACCACTTGGAGGTTCGCCAGAGGCCTGAATGACACGTGACCTCGACCAAAGTTCATGATCGACAGGGGGTGCGTGATGTGTGACTGCCGATTTGAACGAAATTGTACAGTATTCCTACATGTTTGTCTTCGGTAGACTGGTTGTTCATGTTGTGGACCACGCGAATATAATTAACCCCCACTCCCCCCCCCTGAGGTTCTGCGAGCTGGGTGAAGCGCAGGTCAAGGAAATGCAGTCTCGTTTTATCATAAGTAGAAGGACACAGGAAAAGGAAAGAAAAATGGATTATGGGCTGATGTTCCGAAGGTTTGGTCCCCTCGACCAACCGTGAATTAAAACGCAGTGGTGAGATACTTGTTCATAAGTTCCTACTCACTTTTTCTATCTTTCCGATTTTTGCGTGGAGGTATACACCCGTAAAAATGATGTTCTGAAGGTGAAAAGGCGGGCTTGAAGTTGGGCCAAGATTTTACGGTAATGTTCGGAGACACTTTGGTTGGAAGTATTACAGTGAGGTTTCTTGGGGAGCAAGACACATAGTCAAAAAATAGCTGGGGTGAAAATAAAAAGAGAATCTAAGTGACTGGTGGGGGTGATTTGGCCAAAATACCAGCGAAGACGACGGAACCTCCCATATGGCGGAGTTCGAGGTTTGTGTTGTCACGTGGTTTCCAAGTCAAGGATATAGCCAGCGGCTCGTAGTTTTGCGAATGATGTACAACAACGCTATTCCTAACGCCCTCCGGGTATCCCTGGTACCGTGGAGCCCAACCTGTACCTATCCCTGGATCTACCACCAAATCTGGATGGGAACATATAGGAAAGTGTTACTTACCAGACATTCCGGGAGCAAATTGGAATTATTCTCTTTGTCGTAGGGCCAGGTGAATATGCCGCGCTCGCTTTCTTGGGGGGATTTAACATCTTGTTTGTAGCTCAAACCCCGTCCACCCATGCAGGAAACCTAGAATGGCGAGTAATGTGCGCGATGACGAAAAGCCTTGGAGCCGGTAGGCAACGTTGCATTGCACTGCGATTTTGTGAGAATGGTGGCAGCGAAAGAGAACAAAGTGCCAGGACATGACCGTCACTTGAGGCTGTTTTGTCATCAAACGATCATGATCATCAATTCATCCTTGACGTTCAGTGGCATTCACGTCTCCAATATCACTGCGGAACTTGTGCGGAACCAACAAATGTCCGGGGCTGGATTGGCACGGATATGTCATCTGTCGGACAACCCAGACCTGTCCCGATCCTTTCTGGAGGTCCTGAACAGCCGGAAAGGTTCGATGGCAATGTGTTTTGACATTCCCATGTTTGTGTCGGGAGCCCGACAGGTGTACTCTTCTAAAACTCCAGACAGGCCAGAAGACGGACCGATCAAGTGCAGACCCGACCCCGGACATTCTTGTGGTTCCGCAGTGATTAATACTGCTGGGAAGACCGCGCACTGTATCAGTGTCAAGGATGGGGTGAACGAATTGTGGAAAGAATCAGAAGTGACTCGGAAGACATTCACTTTGGACGTCACCAGATTTTTCTTTGTCCCCGTCTTTGGCCCGTCCAACATTCTCAGAAGCGTGATAACCGGCTGTCATCCGAGTAACTATCATGTTGTAGTTCTGGCGTAGGACGCTCGTCTATGCAGAACTCCGACAAATATACGTGATCCGGTCGATTGCTGATTTGTGCCGATGTACCCAACCCGCCTTTGACACTAAAGTATTGACGAATAAATTATTGCCAGTATCCGTGGGTGGATATATTCAAAGGAAAAATGTGTCGGAGTGCTTACATGCACATTTGGGTCGGATGGTATGGCGGTCTAAGTGCACTTTTATTCCGCCCCTTATTTATAGGTGATCTCGGGAGTTTCCGCCCCACAGATAGGCGTTTTGACGCTCTCTGCGCTAATTAGATAAAGATAATCACAGATTTAACTTGCGGGGAAACCGGTGATTCCCGCCCCACTTGGACACGAGTTCCGCCCAATATAGACACACATCCGCCCAACTTTTGCCACCCGCCCTACTTTTGAAGTCACGCCCTACTTTTGAAGTTGCACGCAACTTTTGTTGATAAATTCAAGTTCCCACGATACAAATAGGGCAACCATTACTGTAGTATTTCGACCAAATGTTCAGGTGACGGGTGACAGGGGGTCGTGAACTGAATGAATTTGGTACATGTGACAGTGACGCTCAAGGAATGAACACCTTAATTTTTCACATCTCCAGAGAGCGTAAAAATCGTTTTTGAGCTACTCTAAATTTGACAAAAAATCCGCTAAAAAAGAGGAATAAAAAAGAAAGAAAAAGCGCAAAAACAGTTCCTTCAAATCACAGCCACATCTACACTGACCTATGGCACAAGAGCCAAATCTAGTGGTCCTCCCAAGCCGAGCCTTGATAGCGCCGCACAGGGATTCTCTTGCGCTGCCCCCGCCCAAGAAGCTCGTTGCACTCGTCCTCGGCCTCCGATTCATCCGCATTCCCTGATCGGGAAATTCCACCATCTTCGCCGACAACGAAATTGTCGGCAACAGAAGACCCGCCAGAAAGGAGGTGGTCGGAGAGGACGTCAAGGGGAACATCACAGTCGTCCTCCTGAGCATCGTTGTACAGCTCTTCATCAGTGTCAGCGGTAACTTGGACCGGGTCAGCGGAATTGAGAGCTTTGTGGAGTGCCGGATTGGTCGTACGAAGCTCACGCAGACCAGCGAGAGCTTTAGGGGAGGTGAGTGACGCATGAGACAAGTTCCAAGCCCCGGCGCAGCACATCTCAAATGCCTGTGTATAATGAAATGATCAGAATGAGGCGGGTAGATGGGAAGTAAAGGACGAACTCACATGATGACCGCAGGATCGTTGAGGTCATTGATAGCTTGTACAATCCAGCCGACAGAGCGGTCGCGAAGCGTGCCGACCGTAGTGTCGAGTTTGATATCGTGCACTGCCTTGCCATCCTTGATCTGTTCCAAAGCCTCTTCGACGACGTCGCGATGGGCGGAGCGCTTGATGCTCAGCTTGAGTAGACGCTGGATACCAACATCCAACGGCTGAAAGAGACTGGTACAGCCGCCGGGGACAAACAGGAGGATGATGTTGGGGTGATTTTTCTTCATCCATGTGCGGAATTCCTTCGACTTGTGCACCGACCAGCAATCAATCAGCCAGATGGATACCTGCGATGACGGAAGGCCGAGTTCCTTCTTCATGGCCTCGAAATACGGCGTGATGATATCGTCGACGAGCAGGTACATGGTGCCAAGGTGGGACCAGTACGTTGCGGTCCCCGAGTGGATCATGACATAGCCGAGCGCGACGGCTTCGTCGTACCGTGAGGCTGTTGATGACAGACAAGATAGCGATGTCTTCCCTTGAAAGACACCCTGCATCGGAAGTCGCTTGCCGCTAGCCGAAATGGAGGGGACGAGCGTGAATGCCCGCTTCTCCTCTTGACCGACCGCAGCAACCTGTTTAACACCGCGCTGGGTCCAAGTCGAGCCGGTACCCTGCGCGTACACGATTTGGGTCTGATCGGTATTCACGATGAGCGCAGGAGGGACGGCGTAGTCACGAATGACGTGAGCCATCCGGAAGAACACCTCCTCGAGAACTTTCTCATGGTTAGCGGGGAGCTTCTGGGCTGCCTTAGTTGTACGCCGCTCGCTCCATCCAAGCGTGTTGCGCAGGTAGCGCCGTGTGAACGTCTCCGAGCAGCGAAACTGGCTGCCATCGCTCATGGTCCGCTCGAAGAGCTCGGGAGCGTCGTTCTGAATATGGCCGACCATGATGCCGCGGATGGAGAGCAAGGTCAAGATGACCCCTGCCCCGCGAAGCGACGTAAGGTGGTCGTTGATCTTCTTCCGGGTCGCAGGATACGGGTACTGCGCGTGCATTAGGAACTTGTTGCAGAGTTCTGAAGAATGGGACTTACCAGAACACCGCATCGAGTGGTGTGGCCACCCGGCGCATTCCCTTTCCCTCGCTCGACATTCTGGAGCACGCTATCCTTCCATTTCGACGTCCCCCGGGCCCGCGCCTCGCTGTCGATCCACCGCCCCACCACCTGCTCCGTCAACCGGTAGAAGTCCTTGAGGTTCGTCCTATGTAGTTCCTGTACGATTGCGCGGGGCTTCCACGGTTTCGAGACGCGACTGGCGGCAGCTTGGACTTGGGAGAATAGGAGAGGATGGAACCAGTTGGTGTATCTGGCATTACGCTTCTTGTTCTCAGGCTTCTGTTTTCGCCCGCACGGCTTGTTATCCTGGCGATTGTCCTCCTTGAATTGGCGACGCGGGCGCGAGTGCTCTGGGAGCTCAGCGTCCGGGGTAGAGATCTCATCGTGGTCGGCCAGCTCTACACGCTTCTAAAACGGTGTCAAAGTTAGTCGCGGAATCGGATGAAGAGGCTGTTCCACCCACTCGTTTATTCTTCCCGGGGATCCAGCCACCCGCAATCTTCTCCTCGCAGACGCGATTGCGGTGCCGCCGCATGCGCTCGTTCCCGCTCTCCCGGGCTCGTAATATCGCCTTTCGCTTCTCCTCCACCTCCCTCAATCGCGCCTTCTCCGCCTGCTCCGCGTGCTCCGCATACTCCCTCGCATCTTTCTCCAGCCGTACGGCCTTCTCTGCTGCCGTCTCCACCTTCCAGTATCCGGTAATCTTGCCCTTTGCTGCCGCCACGCGTTTCGAGGATTTTACGGGCGGGGATACAGGTCGAGGGGACGGACGGTTCGTGTGGGCGCGATGGGCAGAATCAGAGGCGTCGCCCTCGGAGCCATCCACAGCAGAGACGGCGTCAGACTCCATCGAGGTGTCGTCAGCGGCAGTCTGGGAAAGTAAAGTGAGTGAAATATTGTGAATGGAATTGGAATAAACGTACATTCATTTGCGACTCAGGCGGCACGGGCGCGTCGTCCTCCGGGCCCCAAGAGAAGTCATCTGTGTCTGCGGCATCACACCCACCCCATTCACTACCGCTTGCCTCTTCAGAGTCTGCGCTGTAGTCCTCTCGTCCTCGGTGCCCAAAAACATCGACCGCGGTGCTCCGTGTGAAAGTGGAGGCTTGAGGAGCGAAGAGAGGCTGCGAAGGAGCGGGAATTGACTCGTCCGCCTGCCGTTTGACTAGACGGTGCTTTTGCGGGCTCGGATTGGGGGTAGGAGCGTCGGGATGACCCTTGGGGCGTTTGGAGCCGGTAACACGCGCCGGCGAGCCCGGAATGGGACTAGAAGGCGCGACAGAGATGGGAGAGATGAAGGTGAACTTCGCATTTTTTGCTGTGCGGCGTAGGAGGAGGATGGGCGTGTCTGAATCAGAGTCACTGTCGTTGGGAGCAGCGTAGGTGGCGGTGTTTTGATCGGACCGCTCGTCCGAGTCTTCATCCTCTGCGATCGCAAGCGCTCGTTCGAGCTCAAGCTAGAGATTCAAGAAGGTCATTAACATGGAAGGTAAGAGAAATTTAGAGGGAACATACTTGCTCAAGTGCTCGCACGCAGAGTTTGTTGAAGACCTCGAGCTGTGCGTCCAAGAATTTGGCAGATCCAAGCAAAGGTACGCTCGGATCGACGAAATGCTGCTGCGCATTGTCCACAAGAATACCACAGGAATGCCCATCCTCCTGGCGTGCAATGGGAAGGTCTGCGAGCTCGAGTTTTTCGGCCGTGTGCTGATTGAGCCACCAACGACAAGCAGCCGCTAATTCCTCGGGGATCTCGCCACCAAAAGAATCGCCGTAGCGGACCACACCCACCGGCTGCGTCATGTCAAATACAACAGCCACCCAATGCAGCTCGTCTGTGATAAGGCCTAGGTGTCCCGAGGTGATTAAGGCCGCTCGACTCTGCACCACGTCCTTGCCGAGATCGCGAATCCAACGCAGATCCGGAGCCGTCCAATAGGTACCAGCGTCGGCTGCACGATGGGCCGCAAGAATCTTCGGTATAAGAGCTGTTCCCCAGATACGAGTATTCTAAATTGATTCGGGGATTGTGCTGACTTTGTTCCGCAGAAGCTCGAGCATGTCATTCATCTGGGAACCCGACAACCAATGAGCTCCGACAAAGCGCCACAGTGTGTGGAATGGCTCCGAGTCGGAGAGGCCCACTGGCTTGCAGCAGCCCCAGGGAACCATCGCAAGCATCATGCTTGTTTCCTCCGCCAACACTACCCGGTCAGGATTCTTTCTACCCACTTTCTTCTGACGGTTGACCCACGCCTGGCAATTTCGCCAAGGCACCCATGCATCATGCTTGATATCATGCACCGAGGACCAGTACGTGAGAATCCACAACGGGAAGTGGGTGACAGCGCTGCCGCCGAGGTGAGAATAAACCACAGACTGAACTCCGTCGAGCCAGCATTGACGGCTGTTCGCCAGAAGCTTGTTGACAGTCTTCCTGTCCGGAATTGGAAGACGCCGTACTCGAAGGATCAGCGCATCGTCGGTAATGTCGGGAACAGATTTACTGAAATATTGGGCAGGCTGGGGGGCCACAGCCGTGCTCTCGAGAGGGAGGGGAAATTCCAGCAATTTTGCGATAGACAAGAATGGCGATGGAAGTATGTCGTGCTCGAGCTCTTGGGGAATCAAGAACCACTGTGCTGCGATTTTTTTGAGGGGCGGAGGGACGTCTGCCCATTTTTTGCCTTGGTCAATCCAGTCGGATTTTTTGAAGATGAAGTTGTCGGCGTCCATTGGTGAAGGAGCAAGAGTGTCGACGAAGAAAATTGGATTATTTTAGAATTACATATTCACACCGCAAAAACTCCGCTTGTAAAAATGATACGCCATTCTGCTCTGTCCTCACGCCTCTTCACGCTGTGAGATGATTGTCGTGCTCAATATTTCTTCGGTTAACCAGGCAAGCAAGCAACTCAACAGTAAGCGAGTGCAAATCGTCCACGGCGGCCCAAACTCGCATTCTCGAGCCCCGTTGGGATAGCTGGGCAGCGTGGATGGTCTGGGAAGGTCTTGGGTGGCCTTCATGGGAAAATGAACACTTCGCAAGTAGGTGGCGCGGTCGGACCGATTCTGAACACCGATCACAGTGAACACCTTAGGTGACAGGTGACACCCAGTGAACATTTGGTCGAAATACTACAGTACCTGGTGACATGACTAGGACATGCACACGGTGACTTGAGGCTCCGAACCTAGGCCAGCACAACGGCTGAAGAAGCGCGGAACATAACCTAGAAGGGACATTAGAGAAGGCAGAATCTTGTGGCCCACCTCGACGAAACTTGAAAGTCATTGCCTGCGATGATAGAAGTTGTGCGGAGCGGGAGCAACTGGACAGCAAAGGATCCGGTATTTTTACCTTGATTATCATTCCCGCGACCCAGCGTGGAGAACATCCGGCATTGAAGGAGCAGTTCAAGTTGACCCCAAGTAGCGATTGATCCCCAGTCGTAGAAATTAATGATTTGAGGAAGAGGGAGGTGGGCAGTTTGCCATTCACGCCGTTTTTATATGTGGAGAAACTGCCGGGGGATATGTGGCCTCCGGCCGCATGATTATAATCATATTGCACCGCAGGCAGCAGCAACTGCGACCCGCTGCGTCCTGTCAAGAAAAAGCTGCGTGGGGGTCAGCTGTTTTGCTGAAAATGAAAAGGCTGTGTTGAATAGCGCAGGAAGTTTAGGACAAAAGGAGTTAAAAGAGGAAGAGCAGAGAACACAAAAGGAGGACAAGATGTGCCTTCGCTTCGCTCCGGCGTACATCCAAGGAAGGATTCTCCCTCTTTATAAAATTAAGCCTGTCCATCCATCTGAAGCTTTTTAAGCTCCGCTCATCTCCGCTGATGCCGGATCACCATGGCAACTGGCCGCCCGGTTTCCGAATCCTCTTTCTCGCAGGCACCGGCAAGCAATCTTTCGGCATTGGCGGCATGCGATGTCACCCTTCAAACACACTTTGTACTAGCACCAACTTTGACAGATGCCTCCCACCACCCTAGAACAAAGGTTGCCGCGGCGAGCTCTATTTTAACCCGGTCTTTTGCAAGTGCCCGTCCAGCGCCTTGAGTATGACATACATAAATGTAAGTTGGCGCCGTGTGCGCCTATAAAGTGTACACAAAGTCAAACTCCGCTTACACGCTCATTCAAGCGCCGGTTTACGAAGGCTGATCACTGGAATTGTGTACATTCCAAGTACATTCTTATAGGCATGCGCACGCGCAGCGACTTCGGTCAAATTCTTGCGCTGATTTGGTACCTGAATGTCAGCATTAAACTTTCCAAGGCGCTTTCACCGGTGCCAATGCCTTGAATTTACTTGCTATTTCATCCATTTTGCTAAGGATGGACTACAATAGGGAGAAAAAGTTTGAACTTGACCGCAACCTGACAAAGACCAGAACATTCACATATATATTGTCTTGCTCGAGTCTGGTCTGCACTCAGAGCTGCAAAATACAGCTTGCAATGCATGCACTGTCAGTGGCTTTATAATAAACCTAAAAGTTTCAGCCAGGTTGCAGACAGGTGTAATTTTATCTCTCTTTATAAAATTATGGATGTCTGCCTGAAGCCTTTGATGCTCCCAATTTGGTTGTTTGTCGTCGAAGTTGTGGATTCTCTCACAGCAGGTACCAAATTTCTTTTCTTTCAAATAGACTTCGGTCATGAGCCGGGGCGCTCTATGCAAACACCTTGGAAACACCTGTTATTTCGAATCTTTGGAAGGGGTGGGAGGCCGCGAAGCGGCCAACCAACCTCTTGTGAACCATAAGCATGATTAAGTACTTTCTGAACAGTTCGTACAAAATGTAGTCCGGTTGATACAGATTGAGCACTGACTTTGCAAGATCCGAGGGAAAAGCATGAATATCGCAGATGTCTAGCACGCATCGCAACGAATGGGCATTCAATTCGGGAATACAGAGATCTACAACTGTTACCAATGAATATCATTTGCAGTCAATGTCAGCCTAGTAAGCACTGGTGGTGAGTTGGATGTGTTGTACGGTAGACTCAATCGAAGCAGCAAAATGATATCTAGCACTTATTACCTCCAGGAGTATGAACCACTCGTTGGTTGGTTTTAAGCGGTCCTGTGGAACGGTGACAATGAGCCTTGCGGCCATGAAGGAGTCGCTTTGGCTGAGTTGTTAGTTAGATTGAGAATATCATTTGTGTTCATTCAGAGCTTACTTAAAATCAAATGAGAACATTGAGACGGAATTAGACTGTCGCAGTGAATCGAGACGCTTGTGCGAAGGACATGCTTATGTCAGAATAAAAACAGGCGAGCGAACGGAATATCTGCGTATCTTGAAGAAGCTGGCAGTGTATTAAATTGTTCAAAAAAAGCTGTTGATGCGGGAATGATCTGATAAGGTAAGGAGGTCAGTGCCACAGCGATTTGCATGAAGAAATGGAGTGCACTCCGCACTAGTGGCCTCTAGGCGAACGATCTCATTGACATGGCCTGATCCTCCACAGCATTGCACCCATCACCATTCCTGAGCTCCACGTTCCTAGTATGCTGTGTAAGAAGTTGTATGGATATTATCGACCAAGGAAGCTTACCAGTTAGAATACAGCTCTTCTTTTTTTTTCATGCTATCAAATGCACAAAGGATGAGTAAACTGTTCAGTTTCTGGCCGAGTATACCTGGATTGATCTGGCAGTCGTGACCAAAAGATAAGAATTTGAGGGAACGGTGTGACCTGAAAGAAATTGTGGACTTCTGCACCAAGTAATGAATAATTTTTACACAAATGGGTTAACGGAACTTGAAGTGTCTTGGAAACTCACTTGAGCTTTCGCTTGTTGCTCACTCCACGGCTCGGAAGGTTTGGGAACGTGATGACAGGAACGAAAGAGGGAGAGGCTCGAAGGCAGCAGCTTTCAGTATCCAACATGATCCAAGATGTAGCTCGACCTCCGCACTCAATCAATATGCAAGTGTCAGGGCCATAGATGTTGGTTGAGCAGTTGGTTGAGCAGCTGGAAGAATTCAGGTCTAGCATGAGGTCTTTGAAATGTCATAGGAACCCATTGCGTCGAGATCTTGAGAATTCTTGCGTGTTCTTCTATCTTGAGAAGTGTTTCTGGTCTTGTTCGTCCGGACAGCAGGTAATAGCCGCATGATTTGAGCGCCTTGATGAGCCACTAATGTAGTCTCTTGATCCAGGCAAGAACCAGCGTCAGAACGACGTATCAAAGGGAGAAATAAATGTTACGGGAGGGCGAGATGATGGGGGGAGGAACGCAAGAAGGGTTTCAGACGGCTCCCCCTTTTTAGTGGATCTCGAGTGCTGGAAAAAAGTTGCGTGATTGCTCGGAATGTCCTCTGGACAGCCGTTGATTCACGAGCCTTGTTTCGACCGCTCAATGGTCCGTATGGGGGTTACGCTTGACAGTTCATCGTTGCAGTGCAGTTCGGAATGAACCGAAATGAACTCCGTAGTTCATCATGGGTTAAGTTGTGTGGACAAATAGCATGGACCAAAGGGGTTGAACGCGACAAAAGGGCAGACAGGGAGCGAAGGAGAAGAGATATATGGGGAAAGAGCACAGGATTTCAACATCTCGTTAAAGAACGGTTTCTTCAAACAGCTGCGCAGCCAAATGTAGACAGTTTACGACTTGCATAATTTCCATTGCCAGACGGAACTTACGGTGACAAACGGCTTTCATGCGAGGTTGATGCGCAGTCCGTAGCTGATGATCGATGTCGATGTCGGCCACTGTGAGACGGAGCCAAGCGACTGAGCCTGAGTGTTTAGGAAAACCAAAGCAAGACCAAAGGAGTAAGATTATTCGGCGATATTGCACAGCATTTCTACCATCTCGTTAAAGAACGAATAATGGGCACATGGAGAAAGCAACCAACATCTGCAAACTGATGGGCACAGCCGAACGAGCAAAATCTTAAAGAACGGTTAATATGCGGCCGGCTCCCATGAGACTCTGCCATCGTGGAAACAGTTTGACGTACCCCCGTTTTTGACGCGGTGTGGAGGTATTATTGGCACTTCTTGCTGGGTCACGCTGGCGGCAAAAAATACCTACGGCTGCTGTGAGCCGTTAGCGGCAGAGTTGTGCTAAGATTGTGGTCGAACTTGGGAGTCTGCTCCAGGTAAATACCATATACCGCGCGGAATTCAGTACATACCGCCAGGCACTGGCGGTTTTTGAGGGATCTCGCAGCTGTTTCTCGTTGGGTATATCCGTTTCAAAGTTTCTCATTAGACTGAGAAATGTATTTTTATACAGTTCTGAGCCCTCTGATTCGTCCCAAATTGTAACCAGAAACGACCCAACCGAATTCTAAGGTTTTAAACGTGGAGCAGCACGCGCGCACACATCAGTGACTTCTTTCTGCTCCGTCCGTTCCTGATGATCATGATCTCTGAACACAGGTCGGCATTCAAAAAACTTGGAAACGGTGCGTACCTAGTTCGGTGAGCGTCATCGAGCCCGAGCCCAACCTGCTGCAGGAAAAGCCATTTCTGTTGCAAAGAGAAGCCCTTCTACGACGGCCACTTGCACTCTAGACTCGCTACGATCTTCATCACCAGGCAAATTATGGAGGAGACTCGAGTTGAGTTCCAGGAGCCCCACTGGCTCTTCATGACCTCGCTAAATACCGCGGCACCCCATCCCAGCAGCTCGTCTACGATCCCGTCCTTGGTGCTCTCCTCGAGGTTCTCGGAGGTGTGCTAAAGAAGATAACGCGAGTCACAGTGAGGATGAGGATGAGGAAAGGGGAACCGGAATTGCGTCCCTGCACGACGAGCGATCCAGCCTCATAGCATGCCAGCGTGGCCTAATTGCCCTTGAGGGCGTTGTTGACGCTGAGCAAAGAAGGATTGAAATGGGCATCGATGAGAAGAGGAGGTGCGACAAATTACGCGAAGATCGGCGGCGCCGGTGAGGTCCACAAAAGCTCCGTGATCTACCAGGGACGTTGTGAGTAAAAGTCCGAAGTGAATAAAGGAAGGACTAAGCAGGGACGGTGCAAGGAGCAAGGCGGAAAACTATAGCTATTCCAGGTGCCAGCTCGACACTCATTATCAAAAAATCAAGTTCTCCAAAAACTGTTTCCGCAACGATGCAGGACCGCCACCTGAACAAAACCCTTTCCCAGAACTGTTCCCGCATCGTTTTGATGAGGTTTTCTTTCGGGTGGCGGTGCGTTCCCGCATCGTTGCGGGAACGGTTTTTGGAGAACATGATTTTTTTGATAATGAGTGTTGAGTTGGTGCCTGGAATAGCTATAGGCGGGCAGATTGGAAAGCATCGGAAACCCAAGGAAAAATGGCCTTGGAATGATAGAGCTCATCTACGAGTCATATTTCGCAGCAGACATAGACAAGCTGAGTTCATGCTTTCCTTTCACTCATCCTATCTCTAAATTTGAGCCAGGATCAATTACTGATATGATTCTAGAGCAGATTTTATGGCAGGAGACCACCAAAGGTGTCGATTTCGAGGCAATCACATCTGCGGGCAAGCACGATTCAAGTATCATTATTGACACGAATTCTGACAAAGATCTGTGCACCATTTTCAAACTTTACCCTGGGCAAATCATATATCTGAGCCAAGCTGAGCCATTCAGGCGAGCTAAGTCACCGCCTTTCTCCTTGCTCTCATCTCATATTCATCATTTGGTCCCATTGTTACTCGAGGTACACACTGAAGCACATCCGCCGATCAAGCCAACAGATGATCCCCTGAGCTATCAAAAGGCAATACTTACTTCCAACCCCGGTTTTGTGTTCACGTGCTTGGGGATTAGAGCTGACCATCGCTTTTCTTTTGCATCTGTTGTTTCATATGATATGTGTTCTCCTCACTGTACTCCTCTGTCATTCCCCTTTGATCGCGCTATTCATTGTTGCTGAGTTGCTTGCTGATCATAATTTCGAGACTCACAGAATAAGTCAATTTCAAGCTCGATTCTCACGGCACAAAGAGTCCGGTGAAACAAGATCATATACGGCACATCCACTCGAATTACACCAAGGCCTTCATGCTCAATGGGCCGCACCCACCCGATACACCTTTTGATTTTATTTTACCATTCTTGCATTGTTCCACATCTATTCCATCACCAGTTTGCTGAAACAACAGATGTGTTCGAAAGCAATGTCAACTGTGTTGGAACACTGGATCCAGTCGCACCAAAACCTTCTGGAACACGAATTGGAGATAGGAAAGGGAGTGTGGTTGGGTTTGTGTGGGTGATGCAGTGTAACAGCATGCCAGTATTTTGTCAGCAATGGCCTCTGGGTCGGCTAAACAGCGAGTAACCCGGCGAGAACCCCAACCAGGATAAACCCGATAGACGCTAGTAGCTCGTGTGTTCCCCGAGCAGTAGGACCAGTCGTACGACGTCCTCCCTAGGAGTCGTATGTCGTAGGTCGGGATGCGAGGCGGAACCCGGAACAAGTCGAAGAGGGTGTGATATCCACTCAGGTATACAACCCGGGGCGTGGATACAACCCGTAGTATGATGTGGAGGAAGCGGGGCAGGGTGGAGACAATGCCTATGTCAAGCCAAGGTAGAAGCCTGAGATCAGACGAGGTAGAATCTACTGTACATGGAGATTCTACCGTGCTGATATAGGCTTCTAATAAATTAAAGCGATCGCGGTCAATCGCGATCAGTTCCTGTACCGCAGCATTAAGGAGTGTTGATGCTGATACTCCTAGACTCCTTTGTGTTGGTTTCCGTGGCGTCAGAGGACTTAGGAGACCCGACGTTCGGGTTTCCTAGTCCTGAGTGTCGTTGTATCCAGTGGTTCAAACCCCGATTGGTTTGCAACCACTCATGTACTTCATGTACGCTTCTGTGTCAGCCGTTGGTGCGTCTGGGGACTAGGATCCATCTGTACGGGTTCCTAGTCCCTAACGTCTTCTGTATCCCGTGGCACAGACTCCCCGAGTCTGCGGCTTTTAGAATCCGAGGCCGGGTTTCAACTGTGAGAAGGTCACGTGGTGGCGTCATGAGAGTTCCGTGCCGCTAAGACGTGTCTGTATCTGTACGGACGCTTCACGCGAAAAAGTAGAACCCGGCCGATTCATGACATATTTAGCAAACCCTTATTATGTGTATTCAGCTTACAATTCAGCACAGAGGCACCAGAAAATTCTGGAAACCCGTCAATCATGACTGTATATATCTAGAGTACCTAGGTAAGTATTTCCAGGTGCCTCTGGTCCTGGGTCATGATACAATGTTTGGTTCACAGCACTGGCATTAATTCTGCACTCATCAATTCAAAATGAAACATATTGGGCGATCCTGACTCAAATATATCTTAATAAAGTACTGGATGTATTTGGTTGCCATCCTGCATTGACCTGGTGGAGATTGAAAAAAAAGAAAAGGAATGGACATGGCGGATTCGAACTGGCGACATCTTTTTTGATTACATAATCACCAAATTCATTAGATTGGGCTCTTAAAAACACTTCAAAAATCAAATGGGCACCGCCACTAATCCATTACATCGTCAGGACGCACTGATGTTTGTGTCGCGAACTCAAAATTCTGGGAAGCGATCGATTAAAAGAACGAGACTTTATTACATAAAGTACTCGTAATTTGTCGCTCTTTGGCTTTTGATCGCTTCGTCTTCTCCCGAACCACCGTGCCGCAGACGCAAGTCCGTTCTTTGTGACTCTTTCCACCGAGTCGTGCCCTCTCAGTGGGAAAGGCTTCAGCTATCTTTTCAAGGATATCCGCCGGCTGTCGCTCGACCTCTTACTACTCTCTATTTATAAAAGTAAAGCCTGTCCCAAAGCCTTCAGGCTCCGCCTGGCAAACTGTGCCAAGGGGTTGGCACGTGAGAAATTGATGGTATCATGCCGGTCGGTCGGTCCCCCCGAGAGACCCTTAAAAATTATTTTGGAAGAATGTTTGAAGAGCCTCCTAGGACTTCCAGAAGTCTCCAGAATCACTTACTTACAAGTTTTTGACCTCGCGCAGCCTCTGTTGAGAGTATAGTCCCGAAAAGGAAATGATTGACAGGTGGCAGTGCTCAGCTCGGCGGGCAACGCAACCATTTGAACCAAAAATCCGGTGTGTTTGGCAATGAGTTGAGTACAGTGAGCTATAAACCATAGACTGAGACTACATGTAATGAATACACATTCATAAAAGATTCTGTGTGGGGTTTCAAGCTCATAATGCTGATGTCTTCTCTAGCTATCTACACCAAACACCCCGCAAACAATGTCTGACATGTCCAAGCTGTCCCACCAGTCCAAGAAACATTATGGTGGCTCAAAGAAAGCTCATATATTTGGGCTCAAGCCAGGTAGATCGCAATTTGTGCCTGTACGCCAATTGAACCACGTGAGAAATAGCCTTACGGGGAATGATACCATCACCCGGTGATTGCCGTGGTCGGTCGGTCCCCCTGGCCAAAGCTTAAATACAAAATTCGGCATGATATCCTTAATTTTTCTTTTGCCAACCCCTTGAACTGTGCTTTAACGCATGAAGCGTCATGCTGGTCTTTTCGGACTCCGCTTCGGTACCACTTGCTGAGATACTCGACGTTACTGCCTTGTCAACCCAAGTGCCAAGTGCTAGTGGTGGCCCACCGCGCTCTTGTATCGTGTCAGCTCATTTAGTCACCGGATACTTCGGTTCGGCAATTTCTTGAATGTCACTCTGCGTAACAACTCTCGAAACTGGCGCTGGGTATGAACTTGGGTATCATCAAGTGGCTTGTCAGGATCTCGCCCGCTCCCGGCTGCTTCTCACCAAGACAGCTTCTTGACCTATGCACCCGTTTTTTTTTGGGTTGGCATTATCCGACTGGCGATTGACTGACCGGCTCTCATTGCTCAAGTGACGGGATGTCGGGTAAGCATCAGTGGATCTGCCGCTGAAGGGATTTTCTTTGACCCTAGCTTTGTCAAGAATCAAGCTTATTAACGCTCGCAGATGCATATCGCGTATTACGCGTCGCTTTTCCGAGAGTTTATATACACCAGAAAGCACCCCCAAATCTATCCCACCATGCTCTCTCAACTGTATCTTGCATTCGAGATTTTTGCTCTGGTTACTGCCGGTGGTCCCATTGTCTCTCTCGACTATGGCGCCTTCCAGGGAGCCGCCGACAGAAATCTAACTAAGTTTCTGCGGATTCCTTTTGCCCGCCCGACGTACGCTTCTTGCCATAAATATTAATATATCATTGCCGTTCTGACATGGGCACACATAGAGCCCGCTTTGACATTCCGCGCCCTCCGCTGCGGCTTCGCGGCCTGCAAAACGCCACCGCGTTCGGCCCTGCCTGTCCCCAGCAGGCATTGGAGTCCCGTCCCCGGCTTCACTAGCAACTGCACCTTCATCTCGGAAGCCTGTATGCCCTCCTCCTCTAATGTACTTGACTCCCCCTAATCCAAAAACCCTCTCTCGTTTGACAGGCCTGACATAGACGCGTTCGCACCGGCTGCTGCTCATCCGCACTCGAAGCTCCCTGTCTTGGTGGTATGTTCTTATTGTGATTGTGCGGCCGTTGAACCTGATGAGTTCCTATGTAGTGGATCTACGGCGGTGTGTACTCGCGGGTGGATCATTGAGAATAAAGCTCATGATTATCTGCAGGCGGCTTCGAGATCGGAGGTACATCTGACACCGATGTGAGGCCCACGGTTGAGCGATCCATACACCTCGGCGAGCCTGTCCTAATCGTAGTCCCAAACTATCGCTTGAATGGTAAGTAAATACGATATTTAACCTTCAGGGACACTGTCTACCCTTGCCTCGTTAGCATTTGGGTTCCTGGGGAGAAAAGAAGTCAGCGACGAGGGGGGTAACAAACCTTGGGCTTCGCGATCGTGGGTGGTCGTTTATTCTCGCAAGCTTCAGTGGCTGATTGGGTCTCGCGCATTTCAGAAATATTCGCTCTTGAATGGGTCCAGAAGCACGTCGCTGCATTCGGTGGGGATCCAGAGCGCGTGGTGCTGTAAGCCCTACTCCCTACTTCGACATGGATGGAGGCTAACTATCCCGCAGAGGCGGCGTGAGTGCCGGCGCAATATCCACCAGCCTCCCCCTACTCAACAACAAGCAAAAGTCCGCGCGCCTCTTCCGCGGTGCCTTCATGGTACGAGCATTTCCTTATCACAAACTACCACTAGTATACCCTGGTGCGCTTTTAAACTCAGGTCTCTGGAGCACCGTGGCCCGCTCCCACAGTCGCCGACGGCCAGCCGTTATACGACGAGCTCGTCGCAGCGAACAACTGCACCGCGGCGCCCAACACACTCGACTGTCTGCGGCGCATCCCGTTCGACACGTTCATGGCGACCGTGAACAGCACTCCAAACTTCTTTTCGTACCGCAGCATTTCGTCCGTGTGGCGGCCGCGCGTCGACGGGGACGTTGTCGTGCGAAACGCGTTTGAGTCGATGGCGCAGGGCGAGTTCGCAAAGGTGCGTGGTTCGGTTTATTCGTCCATCTTCAGTCCACGGTGTTGAGATGTGCCTTGTAGATTCCCATTTTTTCGGGGAATGTAGACGACGAGGGAACGTGAGTCCGCGCGATGTACAACTGGTCACGACTGACAGCATCCTAGTCTGTTCGCTCTCTCAAGCACCAATGTCACGTACGCCTCCTCCTTCTCTGTCTTCTGATTCGCGTTGTTGATCAGTAGCTTTTTAGAACCGATAATTATCGACTCAGGGAGCTCCATTCGGCACCGGGAGCGCAAATGAAATCACGTATGTTCAACCCGGTGCCCATAGCCGAGAGATTCGCAGTGATTCAATCCTAAACAGGCCGGAGTTCAAGCGCATCGCCGCGTTCGAAGGCGACTTCTTCTTCATCGGGATTCGCCGATTCCTCCTCCAGCATGCATCGAAGACCCAGAATACATGGAGCTGGCGTACGATAATGCAGCTTCCCGATCGACCCGACTGTTGTAATTAACGACTGATTTGCAGTAAGCAAGCGCGGTAAATCTACTCCGATCCGGGGTGCAGTGCACACCAGCGACGTACCCCTGTTCTTTCCGACAAACTCCACTTCGGCGACGGACACCGTCGGCGTTGACTCTCTCAGTACGTGTTTTCAAAGAACTCGATTTTTCAAACCACGTATTCACTGCTTCCCGTAGTCAACTTCCTCAATACCCTCGATCCCAATGTGTCCGGCGCTCCAGAACCTTCGGTCTACTCTAGGTCCAACAGCACCGTGTTTTGGCCGAAATGGCAGACACCCTCTGCCGAGGGATCGACATCGCTCCTCACGTTCAGCGATCCTGGCGTCATCAATGTGACTGCAGATAACTTCTGTGCGGAACAGATCGACTACTTGAACAGCTTGCATTTACTGATTTGAAACCAGAGTGCGTAACTTGCTTATTTGATCTATTATTCTGCCCTCAACTTGGAGGCTTATTCTCGTTCTCGGCGGGCAGTAGTAACGCGGGGGAGGCTACTAGGGATCCTCCCCCCCGATGTAAGAGGGCTAATAGGGCGGGTGCGGGTACGGCTCTCGCCCACATAGGCCGCGGGATACCCGTGCCGATCACTAGTCATGGCTTCATCCACGAGGGAAAGTTCGTTCTCTCTTGCGTGGAGATCCCGCAAGTGGAGCTCCAATTCCTCCAGCTGGGCCTCCAACTCCTTCCTCTGTGTGCTGATCTGTTCCTTCACCCATGTATGTTCTGAGTGCTCCCTGTATTAAATCTCAGTCAGATCAACCGGCCCTCACACTTTAAATACCCACCGCTTTACCAACACAAACGTCTGGTGGTCATCAATCAGAAGCCGGTGGATATCTGTAGTCGCCACGCTCTCGTGCTTGTACCCCGCGTCGATCGCATGCAGGATGAACCACTCATCTATTAATATCTCATACCCCAGGCTGCGCGCTACTTTCTTGAAATTGTCTAGGTCATATGCGTTGCGATACGCCGTGTGTGCCGTGAGGCCCAGGAAAACGACGTCTCCCGACTGCTGGATCGTTGCGGCCGAGGAGATGAATCCCGCAAGCAGCTTCGCAGTCGTGGTTATGTTATCCGTGCGCGAGATCCACGGACACTGAAACCAGATATTTCGCGTAGGGCCTTGAATTGAGGTTTTGAGCCTTGTCGCATCAGCGACGAGGAATAACCGGTCCGCGACCTCGTCGTGAGACTTTGGATCGAGTGCATTTGTGAGCTCGGATAATTTGTATCGCATCTCTGCCACCGACTTCCAAGACCACGATTTCTCTGTGCGCAGATCTCAATGAGGTTTGTTGGTTCCCGAAAATGAACCTGAGACTCACTAAGCCGGCCGACGAACGCGGCATTTATCTGGGAACTGTCTTGGGCGCTTGCGAGAAGGGCGGAAAGCTTCTGCGTCTCTTGCTTGTACAGTGATGACGCCCAGATCCCATCCCACGACTCGCGCATGATGGCGAGTGCGACTGGTAGACTTCGATTTTTTGATTCTCCGACGAACAGAATGGGTTCTTTCGCGTCGATGAGGCGTTGGCGAATCCAAGCCTCATTGTTGAAATTGGATGATGAGTATGAGATGCGGGGCTCTGTGCGGAGGTCCTGAACTCCACCAGACGGAGCAGATTGAGCAAAGGTATCAGCGGTCTTCCGACCCTGAGCATAATCCTGGACTCGCAACTCCTGTAACATAGTTAAGCTGCCGTTATGAACAATGATAAGTACCAAATACTTCGAATGAAGTGCCGCGATAGGCAGGAATGCAGGAGATGGATTGATAATCGTTAATTATACTGGCTTGTTCGGGGTCCTGTAGGGAATACGGAGCGTATCGAGGATGGAAGCTTCCTGTTCTGACAGGTGGTATAACTCCGACTGCATTATTGCCTAGGGTGAGTGACTTGTGAAAGTCATGCACAAGTTGGGAACTCGTCAAGCTGCCGGAATCTATACAGCTTTGAGCGGAGGGATTGATATAGGCGGGGGACCCATGCGGACGCACCTTTTCCGGACGACCTGAGGGAGGACGCTCTGCCGATTATTGGCAAATGAACCGCTGTGCCAGGGTTGGCGCATGACTCTGATGAGGCCTTTGCAGATGATTTATCTCCAGTACCTTGCGGCTGGGAGGGGGCTGCAGGCATCGGAATTGGTAAGAAATGTGAGGAGTAAAGTCCCGCCGACACACCTTCACCAGTTGATGAGGATACATATGTTTTCGAAGGAGCAGGACTGGTGCTCCCTGTTTCTGACTCCGTCCTAACGGAAGCAAATGTTGAGGGGGATGGTGTTTGTGCCATGTTTATGTCCTGGGGTGAATCTATGACAGCATTGTAGCGGAAACCCAAGTATGCACAGAACGGAACCACCACACACACCCATCAGAGGAAGTAAAGATGATGGCGAGAGAGGAACGGTACTATCTCCCCTTGTTTGCGCCCGGTTCGGGAGGATGAAGTCTGGCAAATGGGTGAGGATCTTTGTAGATGTACTGAACAGAAGTGTCACCACGCACCTTTGTTGGCTGCCAATGCTGATGGAATCATTAGCGGAGGGCTGGAGACATTTGTTTGTGACTGAGCCGATCCCGTGTGCGGGTGAAGATTTCCAAACAGTCCATGCGGGCCCGAATTGGGAGGGGTAGAAGGGCTCGTCGTTGGTTGCGACCGCTTCGGCAGGCCGAAGTCTGTGCGAGGGGAGGTCAGGGAAGTACGGATCGGACTCATAGAAACTGACCCTGGGCGCTTGTTGGGAAGAAAGAGAACCCCTTGGGAGCAGCAGAAGTGCCTCCTTGATTCCTCGGTGACGGGTTCGAAAAGTCGAAACCTGTGTGTGCTTTAATTGGTGCAGCCGGAGACGCTATAAGTGCTGTGTCGCACCCCTTGGAGGCTGATCCAAATGAGAATAGACTCAGAATTGTAGGAGCTTCCGCCCTCATTTGTGATGGGGGCGAGCGCTGGGAGTCTGTGAAGACGAAGATTGGACAAATACACGGCAGAATGACCGCCACGCACCAGTGAGGGGTGATGAAGGAGAAAGAGTGTCCATGCGCGCTGTGAGGGCCTCCACCTTTGCAGCGATCTCCTCCATTCTTGCGCTTAATGCTTCCATCGTCGAGTGCGTGTTCGAAGTCGTGAAGCGCTATGTGCGGAGGCAGCACGTCCACGCTTCCCGAACGTCGTCAAGATCCGCTGCATGCCCTAAGCGCATCTGCCGTTGTTTTGTTCAGGGAATTCGGCATGTCAATGCCCGTCAGTCAAGTCGTGTTCTCGGATAAGCTCGATTTAGTTTGAGCCGTGGCGAGCTGCTTGAAGACATCTATCTTCCGCTCGGCAGTATGCGTGGCCAAGGTCATTGGGCGCTATGTGCGCAGGCAGAATGCATACGCTTGCAAAAAATGCCGTTCAGATACCCTGGCATACTCCAAGCACAAACCCCCCTTGGTCTCCCCCACTCTGACATGCGCATCTGCCATTGTTTTGATTTTCTCCACGTCAGCTCAGCAAATTAATTCGGCACGTCAATAATCGTCAGTCAAATCGCGTTCGCAGCTTTGAATGACCTGGTAATCTCGGTTTAGTGTGAGCCGCCCAGCTGCTTGAAGCCCACCCTCAACGACATCTATGGTCCGCTCGCCAGCTCCGGAACACCAATAACAGGAATAACGAACACATATTGTGGAGTACTGTAAGGGCGGCAGATCTGTCCAACATCTGACATGCTGTCGTCTACTGCAGGTGGGTTTTGAACGGCACGTCGGCAAAATCGCAGTGGTGTTAAGGAATAGGGGTTCGGGCCGGTCTCCACTAATCCTCACTTTGGCACGCCAACACCCACACCGACTCCCACTTCTGTTGACCCGCCAATCCCATCGGCGTCCGGATTTACGGTTGCCCAAATGTCGGATGGAACATTCTCGCGCTGAGTTATTCTCACGAGCGATTGAGACGCCACCAATGGGACTGGGTTGAGAAGAGCAACTCATTCCTTCCGCGGTACACGTTTCAAAAGGTGGCCAAAATCACGGACATCTGGACAGAGTGGGCCAGCGGACTCAACAGCTTCCTTTCTGTTCGGGAGCTCAATGAGGGATGGGCCGCACGATGGAGGACGGGTACTGAAACCATGAAGAATGAGTATGGGCGACGCAAAAAGGTTATCGATTTAATCGAAACCCTTGCCAAGAAGCCCAACTGGAACTTGCAGCTCGTGTTGCGATTTTCTTCGGGAGGTCTACGAGACTGATACTAAATACCCCACTGTTAGGCGCTTCTGCGATGATCTCCAGAGCACCAAATCTGGTCTGCACGACGCAATACTCGCTAGATCTTGGACCTTCATACATTAGTTTTACTACGGTTTATACCCTTCAAATTTTATTCAAACAAAACTTCATGATGCTTGCTTGAGTCAATTCTGGTTCTATTTACCTCAGCAAAATCCAAGGGCCTGTGATGGAACTCAGCACACTCGCCATCAACTAACTTCCTTTTATGGGTTCTTACTTACTGCACAGTGACGACTCACACAGTTCAAGCCTCAAGTAACTTGACTCGGGAATTTGTACACCTTGGAATCTCTTCAGAGTACTCTCCACCATCCTGAGAATCTTTTCGCTTACTCAAACCGGTCGCGTGGAATCTAAAACCGTGAGCTTTCAAGCAAACCACCAGAGCAGTATTATAACCGTTACAAGCACCAAATTACCACTGGTGATGCGCTTGGACGTACCTAGAACACATTTCTGTCATTTTAGAATGCTTATCGCTTCCCACAGTTGGTTACTTAATTTTTGAACTCGCTTTTTTCACGCCGGCCAAATCCTACACTGGATTTGCACCAGCACCAAATTGCCATTGGCATGATGGCAGACTGAATACACCGGAGGATTACTATCTATGGGCTGAAAATCCATTTTTTATTACCCTGTTTGCTGTCAATAAACTTGTGACGTGGGATTTCGGAGGCGCCAGCGATGGCAGTTCCGAAATCCGAATTGGGTAACCTAATTCAACTTGCATCGGAGCCGCCATGTGGACACTGGTCATGAGTTAAACAATTCAAAAAGTGTCTCGAGGTCTATCTAATGCGTTTAACATCATATTTCAGGCTAGAGATAAATTAAAAACCACGCGGAAGTTTAATGGTAAATCCAAACCAGGCCACGGTGCGATTGCACGATTTTAAGCACTCCGAGAATTGTGCATGTGGACAGAGGAATGCCTTGCAAGGGTAGATCGGACCTATAGGGACCCTAAAGTATTCAGGCTCGAAATTATGTCCAGGTATGGGTACATGAGAGATGAGAGTTGCATTAACTCTCGACATCAAATTGGTTTTCATTACTCCGAAATTTCGCATTGTACATAGGAAGGGTATCCATACACCAATGCCAAACACAAGTATTCCGTCCTAGAGATAGTCAGGAGCACATGCTACACTCAGCCGACATCATTTTCGATGGTAAAATTCAAGTTGAATGTAACCTTAAAAACTCGCGGGGGGTTGTAATTGTGAGTTACATCTATCTCTGAATCAGAGTTAGCTCTTTCCCACCCGGACATGTTTTTTCAGAGCAAGAAGATCCAAGGCATTAAGACTATCGAGATTCAGAGAACATACACACATTCTGAAAGGATCTAATTCAATTGTCGACAACGGGATGGGTCGTTGGCCCATGCCTGGAGGAAGGACTTGAGAGCGGTGGCTCCCGGAGCCTCCACTTGAGATTTGCTGACCTCTGCAATCACCTCGTCACTGCGGTTGGGCCCGTCTGCAGTGTAAGTGTTGATGATGCGGATCATGGTGATCACGTCATTGAGGGATGTACTTCCTATCCTGAGAGCCTTCTCTATCGCTTCTTTGGAAATTTTCTGAAATTAAGGATGAGTACCCGAAGATATGGCATTGTTTCACTCACAGTTGTGGACGAGATTTCGGTGGGCCACGAAGTTTTGTGAAAGATTGTTGCAACTTCTGCAGCAAACCTCCAGAATTCAACCCGGTCCGCATTTTGAAGCACTTTTCCACGGTTTGAATGAAATTTCGCGTACCCTGAACGCTTCTCAATATTTTTCTGCAGCCACAAGATTCCTGAATCCAGGGCTGTTGAAGGTTTGGTGGAAGGGCCAGCACTTTGAGACGCCAACTGCGGGCCTGGAGACGCAGTCCGGGGGCGTTTATTCTTTATCTAATGCCAGTTATTCATGGGAACGAGCTGTTGAGGATAATGGATTGTGACTTACATCGTCCACTCGAAGCTCGAGCCTATTTCCATCTGGGATGACAATATTACTCAAATTTGCGGCGAAGAGATCATTCCCTTCTTCGACATTGAATATAACAAAATACTCGGTGTATTCGGGCTTCTGACGGTCGGGAATACCCATTCTTCCAAAACCTGAATGGAGTGAGTATAGCATACAAATGGAGTAAGCTATTAAATACCCTCAAGTCGTCCAACTGAGGCTTGAAACTCATTGAATAGCTCGGTGCTGCTAGCCCGCCACTCATTGTTTCGACACTCAGTCGCGTCAAAAAATTGAGATTAACACGCTGGGCAACATTCAGTTCGAAGGATGTGGCACGCCGGTCCTGAATGAGCAGCTGAACGAGTCGAACATCGCGCTGAACATCTTGCTGAGTGTTTTGTACGGTATCTTCTGGACCTGCGTCAAAACAGTGAGCAGAGGACTATAGGCGGAAAGAAAACGAACCTCTAGGTGACCGAGGTTCTTCGGGTGCAACCAGATGCTCTAAATAGCAGAGTGAACAATTAACTCGCATGGAACAGAATCCTTACCAGGAGATGTGCCGGTTGGCTCCACAACATGAATGGTAAAGCCGTTCTGAGGATCCAGCAGAAGCTTTTGCATATCTGGGATATTAATCTTGCTCAGGTTTAAACCCTTGGGGAACTTTTCGAGTTGCCGTTCAATCATGTTGACATAAGGCTTCCGGCGCGTCAGGCCGACACTGTTACACAGAAATTCAGCGGAGTTCAGTAAGTAATATGGATACTTGCAAGTCAGATTTAACATAGGCTCGGTCCACCATATTGTGCGGATGCGGAGTGTGAGTAAAGAGTATAAGGGAGGACAATGTCTTGGGTGCGTGAGCTCCCCTAACCAACTTGCCTGAACCATCGGCTACATACACAGGCGGAGCGGAATTTCACCGATCGAGACTTCGCCAATCGTCGATCGGTGTTTTGCCAGTGTGACAGCAGGCGGAAGGGCGATCGAATGGAACGGCAAATCATCGTTCGGCATTTCCTCGATTGAGGGTGTCAAAACTGTCATTCTCGCCGTTCGAGGCTTCCTAATAAGGCTATCGTGACCAAAAGGGGCAACCCGCCCTGGCGGAGTACCCAGCCCAGCCATTACATAAGGTACCCACCGGTTCCCCGAGGGGTACCCACAGTCCACATACATTGAAGTCTGTTGGTAAGCGCGGGGGTCCGATTAGAGTAAAACCTTGTTACATAATCTGCACAGCCACGCCGCCGGATTTCGATGTTTCGTGCCCACAGAATCAACATTAGATTGATCTTTTTGCGCAAATACATTCTCTGAAGTGCTCCAAATGCCTATATGTACTCAAAAACTTTAATACACTGCAGAATGGGGTGGTAGAAATGTCCAAGTATTTCACATGGCTGCACACTGTGTTGAAGTACTGAGAGCTGAATAGTGCTCTAAAATTCCGAATAAATTTCAGAAGGTTTCAAAGATACATTAGGTCCGTTTGAGTGGTTGAAATGGGTAGAAATTGTTCACGGTTGTTCCGTGGTTGGAGGTTCAAAGGTCGGGTGGCTGTTGGAGATTGGCAATCCAGCACAAGCCCGAGACATGGCCGAGGTGCTGACTAAAAGATGACTGATATGGAATCGGAGGGAACATGCCAGAACATGCAGGAAAAATAAGATTTTAGTATAAATACAGTACCTACAGTAGAGCTCCTCATGAGCTTGTAACCAAAGGCCTAACAGCCAGGAGTGATATCTCAATTGGTTCACGAGATAAAACCAACAGTGGCTGTGCACATTATGTAACAAGGTCTTACCCCGATCGGACCCCGCCGCTTAACAACGGACTACATGGAGGACGGGCCCGTGAATACCGGTCTGTCGTGTACCAATAGTCGACCGAACCTGCTGCGACATGTGATATAGAAGGGTGACACGATGCTTGAGCATGGCTTTGGATCGAGCGCTATGGTGAGGAAAGGAGTAACCAAATAAGCGACATAAGTATTGGATTTGTGGGCCAGGTGTACACCACTGTCGATAAAAGTGGGAAGGCGGGATGTGAGTCCGCTGGTGTTTCCTTTCTCGAATCCTCGAGAACTCAAGACGAGTAATTTCAAAGGGATCTCAGCCCGTACGTAGGCTACCATACTCATGCATTCTCATCACCGAAATAATTCATTCTCATTTTCAGAATCAGGACACAGCAAACTTCTTGATGAGTCGGTAGCGACGAGCTCGGAGGGATGTAGCATCCAGTGATGGTTAAAATTTCGTGGTGGTTCCACTATTTGTTTGCGTTCTGTAAATCGACTGTACCTGTGACTTTGTATTATCGCATTACACGCTCCGCAGATGATAATTACCGTAAGAGATTCCGGACCCACATACATATGGAAAGCTTCTACTGCCTATAAAACCACCGCTTATTGTGCGTCGACCGCTGGGCTCCGACTAAGCGCAGTCCACGCAAGATCAGACGTGGAACGACAAGAATGCGAAAATGGTAATGGCCGCGACCATAAACCAACCCTCCCGACGGTTGGAAGCGGAGTTCTGACTCTCCCCGCCAGCAGTATTCCCGTTCTGGTTGGAATCAGGAGAATCGGCAGACGGAGTTGAATTTGAGAGGAGGGGAGTGGTTGTGGTTTGACTGGTCTTTTGCGTGGTTTTCGAAGGTCCTTCCAATGGGGAGAGAATGAGCGTCATTTACGATCCCGACTTGCAGCATAAGTACCTGGTAGCGTTGGGGTATCCGGAACTGTGAAGGTCTCAGTGTCTGTGTCAACCTCAGTGGTAGTTTTGCGGGTGGTAGCGATTAGTGTTGTGGTTGCCTGTTTCGTAGTGGTCGGTGTACCTCCTTCGCCTCCGCCTCCTCCTCCTCCTCCTCCTCCTCCTCCTCCTCCTCCTCCTCCTCCTCCTCCTCCTCCTCCTCCTCCTCCGTCTCGACATCTCCCGACACCGTCAGAATCACGATCTAGCAAAAAAAATTAGTGACCGGGATTGAATTCAGTTCGTGGCGTTATCCACTCACAGCAAGTTTGGCCAATGGCTTGATTCCCAAATGAACAGTGTCAAGATATATACACATCAGTAATGAGCGGGACGTACGGCAACACCCATCTCCACCGGGACATAGAAAGTATCCAGAATCGGCGCACTGACCCGAGTCTCCAGAGCATGTCTTTCCTAACGGACAACAGCCACCGGGAACACAGTAGTCACTGAATGGCATTTATCAGGAAGGTGTACTTTATATTGGGAGGGTTGGCATGCGTACGTGTCGGGGCAACAGCTTACGCTGTCGCACGCAAAGGCTCCAATAGGGCAGCTAGAGCTCTGACGCACGCCGAGGAGGCCCCTAATTACTGTCTGCCGCGGAAGGGTGAATGGCTTGAGCAGGGTCAACGTCGGACGCCTCGAAGTTGAGTTATCGATGTTTTGGGTGGGACCACTGGCATTAATGAAGGGATAGAGGCTTGCAGCCACCAAAAGGAAGGTGAGAGGGAGCATCTGGAGGGAGTCTGAGAATGGAGAGCGCGTAAATTTTGCGGTCTTTTATCCTCATTGTCCCTGTTGCCATTGACTGTATCTTAAGATGACGGATGGGTGTGATAGGCATCGCAATTGAATTTCGCCACTATATCAGACAATGTCAGGAATAGCGCGGGTGGCCATTCGGACTCGAGCCTGAGTGCGGCGGTGATTCAGAGGTATTCGGCTCATCGGTGGGATGCGACAGCGAAAGCATCCTGTGCCCAAGGACGCAGTGGAGGAAATCCGTACCGGAAGTATACGCAAGAAGCCGCAGTCGAATTTGAATCCTCGCAAGGAGGTGGTTATTTTTTTCAGCAGATGTGTGTCACGAAGTCCCGTCAATCAATGGCTTGGCGGGTAACCGGGAGCAAATAGAAAAGAAAAGCGGAAGTATACGCAAGAAGCCGCAGTCGAATTTGAATCCTCGCAAGGAGGTGGTTATTTTTTTCAGCAGATGTGTGTCACGAAGTCCCGTCAATCAATGGCTTGGCGGGTAACCGGGAGCAAATAGAAAAGAAAAGAATAGGACAAGTCTCAAGAGTTGCAGGGCTCAACCACAAGAGCTTTGTCGAATCAGGTGAAGTCAGAGCTATCAAGGTAGGAACAAAATCGAGATCGTGTACCTCGAGGCTGCGTATCATCGAGAGCTTGGCATCAAAAACGAGGTCGATGTTAGGTCGGTGGGCAGTACGTGAAGCCGGGTCCTACCTTGGGCTGCAAAGAGGCCGAGGCGAGCAACAAGTACGAGAGGCTGTATCTTGTACTTGGCCCTAGGAACGACGCACAGCCTACCGAGATAATCTCCTCCGTCATTTTGAGGCTCAGAAAACCGTAACATAGCCACGAATCAGCCATGCGAGACTCGGAAATGAGTACTGAAGGTCTACCAAGAGGGACGAGCGGAACGGATCGCAGGCAGGATCTTTGTAGGCGCTGGCTATTTTTGCTTGAACATGCGTATCACGAAGTTCGGTTCCGCAGAATCAAGGAGCTGGCGGGATCCATAGGCGCTCGTTAAGCAAGGCTAAAAGATAAAATGAAAACGAGTAAGGATGGTGCGTACATTAGGACGGACAGAATCCTGTGGCCGGAACTACTGAAATTAGGATGTTGTCAAACAGAATCTACGAGGGCATTGCCCAAAATGAAGGTGAACTACTTTTGAGTACTGCCAGCAAGGTAACATTGTCTTTGATCGTCGGCATGTCGATGGACGTGGATAGATTATTGCGACAGGTGTCAGAAATGATAAATTGGGAGTCTATAGTGGATTGGTAGAACTGCGATCATTTCGCAAAGTCTAAATGGCGGGATGCCGCCACCCGCCATGGTCACAACATCCTCACTCGGATGACTGGCCCTTGGCCAGCGCAAATGAAACGATGTATTTTTTTTTAAACCGTCTTCTGCTAGCAAAATTACAAGTCTTTTCTCAGATACTTTCGTCTTAGACAGTTTCCCATCAAATCTTGCTTCGGCCGGCCGTTCCGGCGAGGTGTTCAATTCTAAAATCTCTCTGCATGTCGGGTACATGAATCACCGGACCTGTTGTGAGTTCTCTTTCATCAGAACTTGCATATGTCAAGAGGTAACTCGAAACCTTTATCAAAGTGATTCCGAATGGCTTCCCTGATGCCGCACCTCGGCTCGAGCCCAGCGGCTGGAAAACATAGTAGGTTTTGTTAAACATACAAATATATCGACCGTAAAATATGCTACGGAGCATTTGAGCAACTGCTTTTTTATTCTGAAATATTCAGTATGTGTGACGTTCGCCAGCCGTCTGATTTTATTCGAAGGTTAAAAAATACGGCATCATCGGGATCGAAGTTCTATTTGTATTATTCTCGTGTTTGCGTGAAATAGTAGAACAGTTTCGCTTCCATCTATCTGCCCTCTGACAAAAGATATAGAGTTGCGAGAGAGGTGCCTCCCATTTCCCACCACGCTACATGCAGAAGCTGAGTTGCGGCGTAAAAACCCAAAGAAGTAAGATCTGATGGGAGTTCTACCAATCCACTCAACACTGATAGATTGGTACGGGGAACCTCAGTGCGACGCGCGTTAGAATACGGTCCGTGGGTTAGATTCGTAGTAGATTCGTATTGAAGTTTTGCAGTAGGGTGGGCCCTGCCAGTCGGCGGCACCGCGGATTTTTTTTTTTTTGGGGGGGGGGGTTTAGCGATAAGAGAGTAGAGGACCGTGTTGTATGGGAAGAAATTTACATGGAGCCAGTGTTTCAAAGCTCCCTGGCCAAGGAGAATTGGAACAAAGATGTACGATAGACAGAACAAAGGATTATAGCTGTAGCTGGTAATGCCCAGAGAGCATGGAGGCGATGAGTGTGTGAGACGGGACGCTGATAGCAATCAGTGTGGTAGAGTTGGCCTCATACCTCATATATTATACCTAGTATATTAAGAAGATGCCTTGTATCAGTATGCACCTGTTTGCTTTTCGCACACCACAGCTTCGTTCCGTTCTACCATTCTCTCGGTCGCATCGAGGCTGTTCCTTACAGTTATTTCTTCCATTTTCCCGTCTCTGGCCGGCAGCTCCCATTTGTGCAGTTCAGCTCCATTTAATGTTCGGGGTCTGCCTTCATCAGAAATTAGCTTCGATCCAGAGAACCGGACGCTATTTTCAACCTCCCCGATCAGCCGCTTAACATTCGTTCAAAAGGATGCTCCTTCGCCTTCTTCGTCTCTCCCACTCCCACCATCTCCATCACAGCGCATTTTGTCTCCCCACAGCTTTGCCCATCTTCGGATCTAGGAATAGACTACATACGACACCCCCCTGTCGTATGTAGCCTATTCTTATAGCTCGACGCCCTGGGTGCACGGGTGGGGGAGAACGTGAATGAGAGGGAGCAGGACGCATAAAGGGATGGGAATGTGTTTATGGTTAGAAGCATGAGTTGTGACCTCTTTCTTCTACCACCCTTTCTTCAGTCCCCATTTGCCCGCCTCGCTCCCATTCCCGCCTCTATCTCATTGGCTCGCTGCTACATCTCGAGTCGGACCAGATGGACCATATGCTAATAACGTTGACGCAAGTCCACATGCACCTATCGGCCTCATAGGTGCAGTGTCGGCGCAGCAGCGAGCGGGCTAGCACCAACGCCAACGCCTTGTCGTCGGCACCTACAGTCATCGCCTCCCCCGCACGCTCCGCGCTCTCATCCCCCCCAGCCAGCACGCCCCTCCTTCCCCATCATCCTCCTCTCCTCCGTGTCCTCCTACCACCGCCCTGTACGCACACGCCCACCCATACGTAGCCGTTCATGTCCGGAGCAGCTTCGCCCTTCTACAACGGCCCCCACCTCGACAATCGCGGGGAGTGCGCACAACTCTGCTGCTGCTGCGACGACGTGTACGCAGATGGGCTGTTTTGCGAGCCCGAGCATCAGCAAATCATGATGTCTGCCGTATGAAGGTCCCCTTTACGTAGGAATACGGAGGAATACGTATCCGGCTTTAAAAACGTAGAAATACGTAGTGCTGTGTATCGCTTAGCCGGATACATATTACCACGTATTGCTACGGAGTGCTACGTAAAGGGGACCTTCATACGGCAGAAATCATGATTTGCTGATGGAGTTGTAGCCTCGGGACCGTTGTCGAGAGTGGTGGAAGTGCGCGTGGCGCAACGGGAATGGGAGTGGAGCACTGCGTACAAGGGGCTTACGCTGTCCAGTAAGGGCGGGGCGCGGGCGCAGGTGTAAACGATGTCGCAGTAAGCGCAGAGTAAGCACCATTGCGAGCCACCCGCTGCGAAGGCGAGTCATGTGTTTTTGAGGAGGTCGGGTGGGGCGTTTTGGGAGGCTTTCTCGGGGGCTGAGGAGAACGGCGTGGCTTCCTTTCTTCGTCTTCGTCTTCTGCGTCATCCTCGTTAAACCTCGTCCCGCCGCGTAGAGGAGGAGAACGAAGCCCGGGGGCCGAGAGGGTGGGATTGTGGAGAAGGTGCGGAAGGTATTTGAGGGACGGGTTGCGTGTCGAGCTTGTGTTGCCGTTGCCCAAGGTTGCTGCACCTGCGTACGCCTGGGACCGACGTCGCTAAAGATTGTGGCACAGCCACAGCCAGGTCCGGAACAGATGAAGGACCGGGAACAAGAGCGGGAGACGAAACGGTGCTTGTCTGTGAAGGTCACGAAGGTGTTGGAGATTAGGAGGGGTTTGTGTTGGGGGGGATAAGTGGGTGCGGGCGGTGGACGATGCAGTTCTGTACCTCCTTAATCCTGATCCGTCCTAGGCTCGGATTTCTTCACACTCGCGACTCCGTATTCCCCCGACTTGATTTCGACGTTTCATTATTTCATTTTTCAACACCGGACTCCTCCACTCCCACTTCCTCTCAACCCATTCTCGCCGACTTCATCGACTTTCACACTCTCATCTCTTCCATTCTCCCCGACAAATACATTACAATTCAGTATGGATCCGATTAAGGCTCCAACCATTTCCGTTTATAAACGTTTTTGCACAGTTTTAACCGTTTTCCGTTTCCATTTAATTTGCCTGGGGGTACAAACAGTTTGCAAACCATTTGTAAACGGTTTAGATGGTTGTCGACCTGCCCACTCTTCCGTGAGTCATTTGGTGTCCCTGCAGTATAAATATCGTCTGGAAATTGGGCATGAAACTTATTTCAGCCACAATAGATGAACATGGGCCGTGAGGAGTTACTCGAAGGAAATCTGAGAAGGATTTCCAAATCACCGAGGATGCATGTGAGTTGAACCAACAGTAAACCTTCGTGTTGTTGCCTCTGCACTTGCCAATAGACATTTCTTTGCCTCAGATTCATCAGGAAAATGCTCCCCTGGCAATTTGGCGGGTTTTCCACGAATTCTCCCTAATTTGGACTTTTTTTGGACCGAATTACCCGGATTGCCTCAATTGCCTCGCTTTGGATCCCCCCATTAAATTACCTCCAGCTTGGAGGCAAATTACCTTCCATTACCTTCTATTTGTCACGGATTTCAGGCACTTGCTGGCTGGGTAGGCTCAACAGAACAGTTTAAAAACAGTCAAGAATACTTCAATTGACGTGAATCTACTAGGTACAACATAGTCTAATACCACTACAGCGAGCAGCTATAGGCATCTTGCTCCCAACCGGCACCTCTTCCCCGCTAGCACCACCGTCCACAGGACAACAGAACGATGCCAGAACACACCTAGATCCCACATCAAGCGCCAAATGTGAGTCCTTGGTGCAAAAAAACAATAAGGATCAAGAATTGCGAAACTATCTGAGACAACATACCGGGGACGCACAGATCACTTGAATCGGGTTTCACTGTCTGTATAAATAAGACTTGTGGGCCGGACAAAGAAAACCATCACGCACCTTGATCACAACACATGCATGGCATCAGCCCGGAACCCGGAGAAATAGTCGTGAATCTGAGCACGATGAAGAGAGGTATTAGTAATTTGGGTAAATATAGGAACAAAAGTACATACAATGCAGCCCGGGATGCCGACTCCGTAATAAACCTGCGTGAGAATTGGAATAAGCCAAGAGTTGCCATGGAAGAGCAAACAACTGAAGTTTGATGTCAGTCCCAGATAAATCAAGCATGAGAAGAAATAAACTGACATCAAGATCAGTGCGGACAGCAAAGAAACATGAGTCGGGCATGTAAAGATAACATCGACACCCGAATTACGGTGCTTGCGGTGTATGCTGAAAAGAAAGTGGTCAGTGGGTCAGTAAGTGTATGACACAGGACGATGACGGTACCGTGTGAAGTAAAATTCAATTAGTAACGCTGCTCGGGGATCGACGGAGACTGCGGGGGCTAGCCGGAGTGCTGGTGAGGCAGTCAGAATTTGGAATGTAGCGTGGTGCTATGCTGTGCACACCTGAGACTCGATACACGCGGAGGAATGCTGGTGGAGCCAGCCAAATGTGAGCATCATACTGTAGGGGATGTGAGCATACACCTGAGGCGAAGACTTTGGGTGCCGAAGTCGAATGCCAAAGTGGAGATTGAGACGAGGTGAGGACCGGGGTAGGTTTGTGGCGAAGGGAAGGGCAAAAACTTGAGGGGATTGAGATGAGGGGGACAGCCAGGAGAGGAAGCATGGGCTAAACGTGCGGTGGAAGATGGAGGGAAAGGACGAAAGGTGGGATCAAAACCAACCACCTTGACATGTCACGGGTTGCGCTTCCGTGTTTCATCGCCATCTCTGTTACCATCGGCTGATCGGAGTCATGGTCCGGTTCACGTGAGGATTAGGGCCGGCTGGATTTGACTTGGCGGAATTTTGTTTCTTTGTATAACCTCTGCACTGTCGGAATATTGTTTGGCCTATGGACATCATTTTTGACTCACCCTTGGCCCCCGGAATGTCAAAACAAATTACAACCCAAAATACCGTTTGTAAACTGTTTCAAACGGTTTAAAACTGTTTATATACCGTTTCTGTTTATTTTGTCCAGATCGGTACACGGAAACTAAATGGTTGGAGCCTTAGATCCGATACACTTTAGTTCCTTACCTCAGTTGGGTCGCCTACTTTCCCTGCTCACTACTATCTGTTTTCTGTTAAAGTAAGCGGAATCAGAATGGACTCGGACTTTCGTTTCTTCCTTGTTTCAATCCCTAGGCCAGTGAAGCGTGACTCGCCTAGACTCTTCAATGCATTTGAGCGAACAGCGTCTAAACGTTGGACTGCGGCAATCACGGGTATTGCATTAATTCAACCCACATGCCAGCTTCATCATTCTCAGGACTGAATTTCAGACTGACACAAAACGAGGACACCTCTCCTCGGTTGATGGAGCAAATACAGTACGGGATTTGCTGAATCTAATTTATTAGGTTATGCTGAATCTGATACAGGTGGAGAATCGCCGTCAAGCGCAGGTTTCAGGCCTTCGTGTGGTACTCTGGCGGCTAAAATATTATTGTACTCCATTCTTCCAGGTACTCACATGCCCACTTAACCCCCCTTGATTTTATAATGCCATTAGATTGATTTAAGGCAACGATCAAGCTTTCCTATTACTGTTATATATTTAGTACAGCGCCAATTAAAGCGCCGAGCAACGAATCGCCCCTTGTATCACAGATCGTCTTTCATGAGGCGCTAGCATGGTTGAAAATCTCAGATGAAGTGATTTGATCAGTAGAACCGCCCATGTCGTCAGCCGAGGGGAACAACCACTGATTTAAAATTGAGACACAGGTATAGTGTTGTTATGTTACTGTTGCCGTATGATGAAAAATGTCATTGCTAAGAAAGGGTTCAGAAATCAACACAGGATCGAACGGAAAAAGATTTTGAAGATCAATTCTGCAATGAAAAATCATATGAAAGTGATGGGAGCATAGGATAAAATCTGCACATCGTGCAAGGAAATCTCCCACGATCAAAATGCCCCCTCAACCGACTGCTGCTCAGACCCGACTGAGAGATATTTCGAAATTTTTGATCATTACCGGCGAAACTCTGGAAATGCTTGCGAGTAGTGTCAATGTCCCCTTTCTGGAGGCTATCTCAAACACAACTCAGTCTCTCCTGAAAAACATTCAGGTGAAGATGAATTTGATTTGATTTTATTGCCAGTCTCAAGTAGTCATTTCAGACTGTGAAACAAAAAAGGAAGAATGTGCCCAGTTGATGGAGAAAGCTCATCAATTGCTTGAAGCAATCATTGCAGTGCACATCAACTCTGAGACTGGTGGAGAATTCCCACCCAGTGTACTACACAATATTGGGAACTTTACACGGTGCATTGCTTGTGCAGAACTCTTTTTCTCTCTCTCTAACACTGGTTATTCAGAACACTTCATAAAATCCACACCTTTGTTGAAGCCCCAACAGGGTGGTAACAAAGTCATGAACTTTTTCCGTCAAAGTGAAATGAGCACCTGCTCAAAGCCTGTAAAACAGGATTGCAGCATGGATTTGAATCCTTCCAGGCAAGTCCTCAATCTGCAAGTGGAGCAATATCTTAATTGATGGATAGCTGAAATCTACTGATCTCGTGAAGGCCATCACAGAAATGCAAGAGGATGCATCCAAGATGCAACAGGAGGTACTCAACATGATTGAAGCTCTTTCAGATCCATCTCATTCAGAGGGAGCATCAATGGTACAGACATTCTGTACAATTTTGAATGTGCACCTGACCTGATTGCAGATTTATTCCAGCTCCTACACTAGGTATATACTCATACATAGTGCCATGATACTGATGCTTACATCTACATTGAGCTCCACCTCAATCTCAATGCTCCCTTCAGAGCCCAAGATATTTCATGGCCGTGAAACAGAACTGACCAAGATTCTTGGACTGTTCAGCCAAGGGACTCCCCAGATAGCTATCTTGGGTGCTGGTGGGATGGGTAAAACTAGCCTTGCAAGAGCGGTTATTCATCACACAGAAGTCATCCACCTATATGGACAATATTGGTACTTCGTTGCCTGTGACTCTGCAACAAACAAAGTGGAACTTGCTGCACTGGTTGGAGCCCATCTGGGGCTCAAGCCTGGGCCAGATCTCACTTGGGCAGTTGTAAACCACCTCTCTAATAATCCACCAAGTCTCTTGATTCTAGATAATCTTGAGACAGTTTGGGAGCCAACTGAGCTTCGCTCTGAAATTGAAGAATTCTTGTCCCTTCTCACAGATGTAGATCACCTGGGACTGATAGTAGGTGCACGGTTGTCTTGTTACCAATGCTGCTGACATCTGATTAGATTACAATGCGTGGAGCACAAAGACCTGGCAAGGTTCATTGGACTCATCCATTTCTACCTCCACTGGAGCCATTGGATCAAGATGCAGCCCAGAAGACATTCATGGATATTGCTGATGGCACACATGAACCTACAGAGGTTGCCAAAATTCTTGCCCTGACTGACAACATGCCTCTCGCCATTGATCTCCTTGCCAATCTGGCAGATTCAGAAGGCTGCTCCACTGTGCTCTCTCGTTGGGAAGAAGAAAAGACATCTTTGATTTCAGATGGATATGATTAAAGATCCAACCTTGATTTGTCCATTGCACTGTCT
This sequence comes from Mycena olivaceomarginata, assembly GCA_029378375.1. Lineage (NCBI taxonomy): Eukaryota > Fungi > Basidiomycota > Agaricomycetes > Agaricales > Mycenaceae > Mycena > Mycena olivaceomarginata. The sequence goes on from JARKIC010001019.1 coordinate 157,366, forward strand.
CTGTCAAGCCCTCGACTCAACACCCTCCCACAGGCCAAAGAGCTTCTGAGCCTCCTCTCCTCTCCATGCTTCCTGATGGGCTTTCAGATACCGACTTGATTCAAAGCAAACTTCCGTTTGATAATATCCTGGACTGCAAAGCCACATTGATTGGCACCAGTCTGGCCTACAGAGACCAACAAAACGGCTGAAAGTCCTAGTCCTAATTAGGGAATATATGCACAAGAGTCAACCCCCCGGAAATCATCTCATTCAACCTCTTCTCAAATATTTCAAGGAGCTCCTTGAGTTTCACCAAGGACACTATGGAACTATGTCAGGTTCAAGCACAGTTGCTCGGATATCAAATCTGGCAAACATTCAGAATGTGCTCCATAATGGGCTTCAGCAGGACCATGTCAACCTTAAGGATAGCCTTTACTGCACATACTATCTCAATGGATTTAGCCGACATGTGGGACAAGTCATTATCCCTCTCATTGGTCAGGTTCATCATTTGTTTCCTATACCCCGAAATTATCAACTAGAGGCTTGTGTCCTAACTGAAATGTTAGCCTCATGGAGGTATTTAGTAATAATTGACCCACAGAAATTGATCCCACAAGTTTCGGAATTGTTGGAACTGCTTGAGGACACAGATATTAAATGTATGGTATATTTATTGAATATTGTTCATTCTGCCTCATGAATTCATCCAGGCAAATTCTACATCACTGCAGGAAACTATTATGCCTATCACAAAAATGACTTTCCCACTGCTACAAAATTTTACCAAAGTGCTATATCTATGGTAAATTTAACTGGAAATAGCGCTCAACATGCCCAGGCATTGTATTGTGTTGCACGGATGAAGTGGTACCTTGGTGATTACTCTGCTGCTCAATCCATTGCATATGAGTCCCAGCAGCTTGCCATGAGTTCTGCAAACTTCCTCCTTGAAGCACAGTCATTATGTATGACAGCTACCTGTTTGTATTCCCTGGGTAAATACAGCCCAAAGCATCTCCCTTTGCAATAGGGCAATAAATCTCTTGGGTCTTTGTGGAGTGCTTGGTGGTGAAATGAAGCATGTCATCCAGACCACCCAGGCAGAGGCCCACAGGCTGAAATCTGAATATCTTGAGGCCTATAACATTCAGACTCAAATTCTCTATGAAAGTTCTCTCAATCAAGATTCCTATAATCAGGGTCTTGCTGCACTGAATATTGCTCAACTTCAAGTGAGCATGGATGCTTCTAAGCAGGAGGTGTAGGAAAATATTGATGCAGCTAAATTGTTGCTGGTTGACATGGCAGCGCAGATAGCCACTGAATGTCAGCAAGCAGATCTCATTCTGAGAGAGGGAGATCTATCAGTGGCTAATAGGCTATTCTGCAAACACCTCACAGAATCATGGGGCCAAAACTCTGTGGTTGTATCCTATTGTCTAGAGATTCTGGCAGATATTACACGGTGGAAGAGTTATCATTGTATATCAGCCTGGCCTATAGTTTTTCTTGTGCATTCCCTCAAGGCAAGGGAGAAGCTTGGCATCTATAAAGCTCTTCAATTCCTGGGAGATTTATTCCTTGCCCAAGATGATGAGGTTACAGCAGTCAGTTTGTTCACAGTTGCTCTGGAGGCATTTACATATATGGATGTCCATCAGAGCAGAGCAGAATGCATGCTCCACCTTGGAGACATTTCTAAGGGGCATAAGGACTTGCTCAGGCAGTTGAGCTTTGGAAAATGGCTAGACCATTATTTGAACGGTCTTCCCAGGGAAAACAAGTCAAGAATATTGACAAAAGGCTCACAAGCATAAGTGAGGATGTGCAAGAGCAACATAGAACTAATCTGACTTATCTGGAAGAGCTCAGTGCACCTTCTGGGATTGTGAAAGAGGTAGATATTGATGATGATGACCTCAAGACTTTCGATTTTGATGACCAAAAAGTTGAGCTGGTTGCTGTCTGAGTTTCCTGGCTTCTGGTACTATTGTGATGATGTTCTCAAGGGCAGTATGTATGTAGTCTATTTATGTGTCTTTGAGTCAGCTTGAAAATGAAAGAATTTATTTATATGGCATGTGAGGTCCCCACTTTGTTCAATAACTTCTTCAGAATACCTTCATGTTGCCCAGCAGAATAAACACTTGCCTGTGGCCACTGGTGGAGTATTTCGTTTTTGTGCAGGCTTATTAATAAATCTTCCTCCTATGGGATTCGACTGATACTCTTGAATTTTCTTACCTGGTCATATCACCCACCGGCATAGGCTACAATCTTCAACAATCATCTGTTTTTGACAGTATTTTCCAACTTCCAATTCGTTCATTGCTCTCACTTGTTTCATCACATGATGAGCCACTAATGATATATTTTCAGCTACAGGCTGTTACATTTTTGGAATTTCTCTATCTCACATGCAAATTACAGTTGAGTGTGTATCATTCAACATGATGGAGATTGCTGGGTGAACTGGTCATCCAGACTCTTTTTTGTACTTTCATAATCCACACAGCCCTCCCAATCCTTGCATACTTCCGAAATTCCTTTGCCATTCTACCCCCACATGAGAGCCCTCTGATATTAAGGGTAAATCAGATTTTTCAAGGTATGAATAGTTGTGGAGCTCAGAGGTGAGAGAATGCTTGAAGTGTGACTCTGTCACGTACCATGACTTCGGACTCCCTCAGACCTGAAGACTCCAATTCACAAAGACTATGTTCTCATTGGTTTCTATGCTATTGACACATTCTTACGCTTACCACATGCAAAAGCTGTTCTATGACTCGTACCTCTGTCGGACCTCCGACGGTCCAATGGTACACTGCCTTATTATAACTCTATTCTACTCATTATGATTTGGACCCGTCGGATCCCAACAGAACTTACCATTACATTATATATCCAAGTAATACTATACCTATTACCAAATCTTCGTGAGGCCTGATTAAATCCTGGCCCCAATTTTTGGGGCTGCTATTTTCTCGATTAATCTTGTGATTATTTTTGTAGTAGTACAAGCTGTATGTATGTAGGATTAATCTAAACACCCCAAATGGCCCCGCGATTCAATCTCGAACACCCTGATTAAGCACTGTGATTAAGTTCGACACCAATTAATCCCGTGTAGTGACATAGATTGATCTGGTAGTAGTACATACAATTAATCCTAAATGACCCGACCGGCCCCGCGATTAAATCTTGAATCACGCAATAAAATTTGTACCATCAAATGGCCCGATTAAATCCTCCCAAGGCCCCCAATGAGTCTCCAAGGCCGCAATCTGCATTTAATCCTGCAAGGCAATTCTTCCGATTAATCTGGCAGGATTAATCAGGTTTGACCTCCCCGACATTAAATGGCCTACCGGTAAATAATCTTGGTTTTGATTTCATCGTCGATTAATCTGGACCTCAATTAATCTGCGACGGTTATCCTATTGACTCGTTATCTCAACAGATCTTATCGCGCACCTTTTCATACCATCTCAAGATAATCCTCCAGGCCAAAGTCCATTCAGCCGCACGTCTCCGGTTAGTTGAGGCAGACACTTACCTTATAGTCTGGCCTGTTCCTCCACGTCTTTCTTGGCTTTCTTCGCATCGGTGATTTCATCCTCCACCTGAAAAACACGGGAAATCGGTTCA